>RXID01014236.1:282500-317500 GCA_005019695.1 Trichopus zeylanicus subsp. travancoricus
GGGTTGTACCTTGAGAGAAGCAAGAGGGTCAACCTGCTTCAAATATACAACATGGATTCTGGCAATGGAGTTGGACCCTCATGTTGATCCGAATGAATCAGTCTTTCAACAAAGGTCAATCTTTGCTTTCTAGGCAAGAGGGGATAGCAAGTTACAAATTCTGTCTTGGTAGGACATGTATTATTATGAAATTCATAAATAAAAATGAAGTTAAGTAGTTAATGGTGAGGTTACCATTATCCTTTTTGTAGTGACGGATCTTGTTTGTGTTCCTAAGATAAGGAATTTGTCCATTTCATTTTTTGAGGCCTCAAAAAAAAGGAAAAAGGATGTGGAAATGCATAGGAACTCTTGAATGGAAATTGAAAAGAAATGTAGCTCCAGTTCCTTCGAAAATGGTAAGATCTTTGGTGCAAGAAGAAGGGGTGATCCGTATCATCTTGACTTGGTTCTGCCTCCCCTCTTTTTTTAACAGTACTGAGTCGGGTTCTTTTCCTACTAGTATCAAATAGAACATGCTGAACAAAATCTTCTTCATGTAAAACAAAACCTACTCGGTTTATATCGGGAAAAATATACGGATTTTATGAAACCATGAGCTATGGTTCGAATCCGTAGTCAATCCTATCTCCAATAGGAGCAATTGACAATGGAATCCCATTTTTCCCATTATTTTACTCTATCCATATCCATAATAGCAATAATGTGAAAAGAAGGCCTGACTCCAAGTTGTTCAGGAATAGTGGCGTTGAGTTTCTCGACCCTTTGCCTTAGGATTAGTTAGTTCTATTTCTCGATGGGGCCGAGAAAGGATATAACTCAGTGGTAGAGTGTCACCTTGATGTGGTGGAAGTCATCAGTTTAAGCTTGATTATCCCTAAACCCAATGAGAGTTTTTCTATTTTGACTTGCCCCCTTGCATTGATCGAACGAGAATGGATAAGAGGCTCATGGGATTGACATGATAGGGTAGGGATGGCTATATTGCTAGGAGTGAACTCTAGGCTAATATGAAGCGCATGGGTACAAGTTATGCCTTGAAATAAAAGATAGTTATGAATCTGCTTTGTCCACGAACAAGGAAGCTATAAGTAATGCAACTATGAATCTCATGGTGAATTTGATCCTGGCTCAAGATGTACACTAGCGGCATGCTTAACACATGCAAGTCAAAGAGGAAGTGGTTTTCCAGTGGCTGACGAGTGAGTAACATGTAAGACCCTACCCTTGGGAGGGGAACAACAACTGGAAATAGTTGTTAATACCCCATAGGCTGAGGAGCAAAAGGAGGAATCCACCTGAGGAGGGGCTTACGTCTGATTAGCTAGTTGGTGGGGCAATAGCTTACCGAGGCAATGATTAGTAGCTGGTCCGAGAGGATGATCAGCCACAATGGGACTAAGACATGGCCTAGACTCTTATGGGAGGTAGCAGTGGGGAATTTTCCACAATGGGCGAAAGATTGATGGAGCAATGACACGTGGAGGTAGATGGCCCATGGGTCATGAACTTCTTTTCTCAGAGAAGAAGCAATGACGGTATCTAAGGAATAAGCATCAGTTAACTTTGTGCCAGTAGCCATGGTAAGACAGAGGATGCAAGCGTTATCTGGAATGATTGGGCATAAAGAATCTATAGGTGGCTTTTCAAGTCCATCGTCAAATCCCAGGGCTCAACCCTGGACAGATGGTGGAAACTACCAAGCTAGAGTACGGTAGGGGTAGAGGGAATTTTCGGTGGAGCGGTGAAATGCATAGAGATCAGAAAGAACACCAACGGCAAAAGCACTCTACTGGGTTGACACTGACACTGAGAGATGAAATCTAGGGGAGCAAATGGGATTAGATGCCCCAGTAGTCCTAGCCATAAATGATGGATACTAGGCACTGTGCGTATCGACCCATGCAGTGCTGTAGCTAACACATTAAGTATCTCGCTAGGAAGTACATTAACAAGAATGAAACTCAAAGGAATTAACGGGGCCCGCACAAGCAGTGGAGCATGTGGTTTAATTTGATGCAAACTAAAGAACTTTACTAGGGCTTGACATGCTGTGAATCCTCTTGAAAGAGAGGGGTGCCCTCGATAACGCAGACACAGGTGGTGCATGGCTATCGTTAGCTCATGCCATAAGGTGTTGGGTTAAGTCCTGCAATGAGCACAACCCTTGTGTTTAGTTGCCACCATTGAGTTTGGAACCCTGAACAGACTGTCGGTGATAAGCCAGAGGAAGGTGAGGATGACGTCAAGTCATCATGCCCCTTATGCCCTGGGTGACACACATGCTACAATGGGTGGGACAAAGGATCGCAATCCCGTGAGGGTGAGCTAACTCCAAAAACCCCATCCTCAGTTCAGATTGTAGGCTGCAACTCACCTGCATGAAGCTGGAATTGCTAGTAATTGCAGGTCAGTCATACGACAGTGAATTCGTTCCCGGGTCTTGTACACACCGCTCGTCACACTATGGGAGCTGGCCATGCCCGAAGTCATTACCCTAACCGCAAGGAGGGGGATGCTGAAGGTGGGGCTAGTGACTGGAGTGAAGTCATAACAAGGTAGCCTTACTCGAAGCCTTTTCAAGGAGAGCTAATGCTTGTTGGGTGTTTTGGTTTGACACTACTTCACATCCAAAAAGAAGCTAGCTACATCTAAGCTAAGCTTGGATATGAAAGTCTTCTTTAATTTCTCAACGATGAAGTAAGACCAAGCTCATGAGCTTATTATCCTAGGTCAGAACAAGTTGATAGGATCCCCTTTTTACGTCCCCATGTCCCTCCTGTGTGGCAACAACATGGGGATGTAAAAAGGAAAGAGAGAAATGGGGTTTCTCTCACTTTTGGCATAGCAGGCCTCCCAGTGGGAGGCCCACATGATGGGCTATTAGCTCAGTGGTTGAGCGCACCCCTGATAATTGTGTCATTGTGCCTGGGCTGTGAGGGCTCTCAGCCACATGGATAGTTCAATGTGCTCATGAGAACTTGACCCGAAGATGTGAATCATCCAAGGTACATTAGCATGGCATACTCCTCCCATTCAAATTAGAGTTTGAAACCAAACTTCTCCTCAGGAGGATAGATGGGGCGATTTAGGTGAAATCCAATGTAGATCTAACTTTCTATTCACTCGTGGGATCCGGGCGGTTCGGGGGGACCACCACGGCTCCTCTCTTCTCGAGAATCCATACATCCCTTATCAGTATATGGATAGCTATCTCTTGAGCACAAGTTTAGGTTCAGCCTTGATGGGAAAATGGGGCACCTAACAATGCATTTTCCTTGACCAAGAACTACGAGATCACCCCTTTCATTCTGGGGTGACGGAGGTATCGTACCATTTGAGCCTTTTTTTATGCTTTCCCAGAGGTCTAGAGAAAGCAATAATCAATAGGATTTCTCTAATCCTACCTTCCCGAAAGGAAGAAAAGAACATGAAATTCTTTTTTCTTTCCGCAGGGACCAGGAGATTGGATCTAGCCATAAGAAGAATGCTTGGTATAAATAACTCACTTCTTGGTCTTCAACCCCCTCAATCACTATGAGCGCCCCCGATCAGTGCATTGGGATGAGTCTATTTATCTATCTCTTGACTTGAAATGGGAACAAGTTTGAAAAAGGATCTTAGAGTGTCTAGGGTTAGACCAAGAGGGTCTCTTAACACCTTATTTTTTCTTCCCATCGGAGTTATTTCACAAAGACTTGCCATGGTAAGGGAGAGGGTAAGCACACTTGAAGAGCATACAATGGAGAACTATATGCTGCATTTGGGAAGGATGAATCACTCCCGAAAAAGAATTATTGACTCTCTCCCAATTGGTTGGATTGTAGGTGCGATGATTTACTTCACGGGCGAGGTCCCTCGTTCTAGTCCATGATGGCCTAGCTGTGCCAGGGAAAAGGATAGAAGAGGCATCTGACACTTTCATGCATACTCCACTTGGCTCGGGGGGATGTAACTCAGTTGGTAGAGCTCCACTCTTGCAATTGGGTCATTATGAAGTTTGCATAACTTTTTGTGCAGTTTCATAATGTTCCTCACCAACAATTCGAGGTTGTAACATAGTTGACGTTGAATCTAAAGGATCTACTACTGGATAAATACCCTTGGCAGCTAATCCTCTTGATAATATGGTAGTAGCGTCTAAATGTGCAAATGTCATGCCAAGAGCTGGGTAGGTCAAATTGTCAGCATGTACATAAACTGCTTGGATCAAAATTATAGATCCCTCTTTAGTAGAAGTAATTCTTTCTTGCAAAGAACCCATTTCTATACTAAGGGTGGGTTGATAACCCACTGCAGAAGGCATTCTACCCAATAAGGTGAATACTTCTGACCCTGCTTGGATGGAATGAAAGATGTTGTTGATGAATAGAAGCACGTCTTGTTCATTAACATCCCAAAAATATTACGCCATGGTTAGGGCAGTCAAACCAACTCTCATATGAGCTCCCGACGGTTCATTCATTTGACCATAGACTAGAGCTCCTTTGGATTCTGTAATATTTTTTTTCATTAATCACTCTGGATTCTTTCATTTCCATGTAGAGATCATTTCCTTCATGAGTACATTCACCAACTCCACCAAGTACAGATACACCTCCATGAGCTTTGGCAATGTTGTTGATCAATTCCATGATGAGTACTGTTTTACCCACACCAGCTCCCCCAAATAGCTCGATTTTTCCCCCATGATGATAAAGAGCTAAAAGATCCACCACTTTAATCCCTGTTTTAAAAATTGATAATTTCACATCTAATTGTATAAAAGCAGGCCAAGATCTATGAATAGGAGATGTTGTGCGAGTATCCACAGGACCTAAATTATCAATGGGTTCCCCAAGAATGTTGAAAATTCATCCAAGAGTAGCTCCACCAATTGGAACACTTAGAGGAGTTCCTGTGTCAATCACTTCCATTCCTCTCATCAGACCATCTGTAGCCCTCATCGCTACAGCTCTAACTCAATTATTTCTTAATAACTGCTATACCTCACAAGTCAAATTAATTTGTTGACCGGTAGTATTTGGACTTTTAACTACCAAAGCATTATAAATATTAGGCATCTTTCTTGGGGGAAAAGTGACATCCAGTACTGGGCCAATAATTTGGGCGATACGTCCTAAGTTTTTTTCTTCAAGTGCAGAAATGACAGGACCAGAAGTAGTAAGATTGATTTTCATAATCATAATAAAGTGAAATATGTCAAAATCCTTTGGAATAGTATCCAATAAAAAAAATGTCCGATAGGAAGTCGACCGGCTAATTGAATAAGAAATAAATCGAAGTTAGCAGTGGATTTAGCTAGTATCGCCCAAAGGAATTCAATTCCATTGTTTACTCATTGAATTATTCAATTTTCAAGTTCAACCAATCCTTTTTTTTAGTATTTTTAATATAAAGTAGATGAATAGAAATCATGAGTAAGTTAAGTGTGTTTTATTTTTCTATCATTATAGAAAATACCGTCCCTATTAGATTATATTATCTATTGAATTCCAACTTGAACTCCATTTAGGATTTCTTATTTTGATCTCATTGTTCATTGTTTTTTGCATATGCATTTCTATCTATTCTTGTTTTATACCTTTTCATGGATGAATTATGGCCATTTTCACATCCTAGGATTTACATATACAACATATATCACTGTCAAGAGTGTTTTATTAATTAATATTTATATATTTAATGACAAATAAGAAGAGTATCAACTCAATTATAAACCTACAAAACAAGGATTGGCTTGCGCCATATATAGCAAAGAGTATACAATAATGATGTATTTGGTGAATCAAATACATTACATAGTCTAATAAGAAACCATTTTCTAATTAGTTGATAATATTAGTTGAATTTTTTGAAAGATTTTTCTTAAGGGTTTCATTCATGTCTAATCTATATGGAGCAGACCTTGTCATTGTGAGAATTCTTAATTCATGAGTTGTAAGGAGGGACTTATGTCACCACAAACAGAGACTAAAGCAAGTGTTGGATTCAAAGCTGGTGTTAAAGATTATAAATTGACTTATTATACTCCTAACTATGAAACCAAAGATATTGACATCTTGGCAGCATTCCAAGTAAGTCCTCAACCCAGGGTTCTGCCCAAAGAAGCAGGAGCTATGGTAGCTGCCGAATCTTCCACTAGTACATGGACAACTGTGTGGATTGATGGACTTACTAGTCTTGATTATCACAAAGGATGATGCTACCACATCGAGAGCATTATTGGGGAGGAAAACCAATATATTGGTTATGTAGCTTATCCTTTAGACCTTTTTGAAGAGGGTTCTGTTACTAACATGTTTACTTCCATTGTAGGTAATTTATTTGGTTTCAAAGCCTTACGAGCCCTATGTCTAGAGGATTTACAAATTCCTCCTTCTTATTCTAAAACTTTCCAAGGCCTGCCTCATGGTATCCAAGTTGAAAGAGGTAAGTTGAACAAGTACGGCCGTCCCCTATTGGGATGCACTATTAAATCAAAATTGGGGTTATCCGCAAAGAACTACGGTAGAGCTGTTTATGAATGTTTATGCCGTGGACTTGATTTTACCAAAGATGATGAAAATGTGAATTCCCAACCATTTATGCATTGGAGAGACCATTTCTTATTTTGTGCCAAAGCAATTTGTAAAGCGCAGGCTGAAACAAGCGAAATCAAGGGACATTACTTGAATGCTACTGCAGGTACATGGGAAGAAATGATCAAAAGGGCTGTATGTGCAAGAGAATTAGGAGTTTCTATCATAATGCATGATTACTTAACAAGGGGATTCATTGAAAATACTAGCTTGGCTCATTATTGTTGCGATAACGGCCTACTGCTTCACATCCATCACGCAATGCATGCAATTATTGATAGACAGAAAAATCATGGTATGTATTTTCATGTACTAGCTAAAGCATTATGTATGTCTGGTGGATATCATATTCACGTTGGTATAGTAGTAGGTAAATTGGAAGGGGAATGTGAGATGATTTTGGGTTTTGTTGATTTATTATGTGATGATTTTATTGAAAAGGACCAAAGTTGCGGTATTTTTTTCACTCAAGATTAGGTCTCTATGCCGGGTGTTCTGCCCGTGGCTTCAAGGGGTATTCATGTTTGGCATATGCTTGCCCTGACCGAAATCTTTGGGGATGATTCTATACTAAAGTTCAGTGGAGGAACTTTAGGGCACCCTTGGGGAAATGCACCTGGTGCAGTTGCTAATTGGGTGGCTTTGGAAGCGTGTGTACAAGCTCGTAACGAGGGACGTGACCTTGCTCGTGAAGGTAATGAAATTATTTGTGAAGCTAGCAAATGGAGCCCTGAGCTAGCCACTGCTTGTGAATTATGGAAGGAGATCAAATTCAAATTTGCACTTGTAGATACACCATACTAGTGGATATGTCAGATGACGATAAAGAGAAAAACAATTCGGTAATTCCTGTTTGTTCTCCTAATTTTAATTCCTATTTGTTCTCCTAATTTTAATTAACCTCAGCCCAATCTTTTACTAAAAAGGATTGGGCCGAATAAAATGGAATATCCTATAAATCCTATATATTATGTATTTGCATATATCTTTGATATGTACAAACCTTACTATACTATATAGAAGATGCAAATATAAAAGACTAAACAACTCAATACTTCTATCATTAGATCCATAATGAATTCTCATAATTAATTATATAAATCCTTGGATTGGTGGATTTTTAGATTCCACAATTTTGTTTCAAACCATAAATCAAGCCAAGCCAAGAGGCGAGGGCTTCCTCGACCTATCATCTAATATATTATTGTCTTTTTTGTTCTATGTTAGAATAGAAACTTATTATTTGATTATATGTATGAAATCATACGAGAATAAATTCTTCACTTTGTAGGAAGGAACAATTCTATCTTTCGATGAAAGATTTGTTTGTACATGACATGAGAGAAACTTCTTTTTATATTTCTAATTCAGGAAAAAATTCTATCAATATATATATATATTAGAAAAAAGTGATACTCCAAATTTACCAAAAGAAAAGAATAGTTTTTTTCAATACTCACTCGTTGTTGGTTAATAGTTAACAATCCTAATGATAGAATCCATATGCTTCATTTTGCTAGAAAATCAATCAATCAAATAGTAAAATGTAAAATGATTATTCATCGAATGACTATTCCTTTATTGTATTTTCATAAAATGGGGGCCAAGAAGACTCTATGGAGAAATGGTGGTTCAATTTGATATTGTCTAATGAGAGGTTAGAAGATAGGTATGGGCTAAGTAAATCAACAGATAGTCTTGATAGTATTGGGCATGCCCCTGGAAGTGAGGATGCCATTTTAAATGATACGGAGAAAAACATTCTTCTTAGTTGGAGTGATAGTGGCAGTCATAGTTATAGTTTCAGTAATGTTAATTATTTATTGGAGATCAGGAATATTTTTGGTTTGATCTCTGATAACACTTCGTTAGTTAGGGGGGATAGTAATGGTGATAGTTATTCTATATATTTTGATATTGAAAATCAGATTTTTGAGATTGACAAGAAGAATATTAGTTCTTTTCTGAGTGAACTAGAAAGTTTTTTTATAATTATTTGAATAGTGGGTCTAAAAGTAAGAATAACTACTAGGTCGATTACATTTATAGTATTATTTGGACTGTAAATGTAAGTATAAGTGTAAGTAGTAGTGAAAGTGGGAGTTCTAGTATAAGTACTAGTAGTAATGGCAGCGATTTAAATATAAAAGAATGATCTAACGATTTTGATATAAACAAAAAATACAAAGATTTATGGGTTCAATGTGAAAATTGTTATGGATTAAATTATAAAAAAAAATTTAAGTCAAAAATGCATATTTGTGAACACTGTGGATATCATTTGAAAATGAGTAGCTCAAATAGAATCAAACTTTCGATTGATCCAGGCACTTGGGATCCTATGGATGAAGCTATGGTTTCTATGGACCATATAGAATTTCATTTAGAGGAGGAACCCTATATAGATAGCAAAAAGAAAGAAAATAAAAAAGAAAGAAAATACAGGGCAAGGACAGGATACATGAAACAAATACTTCTAGGAGGGATTGCTAGTCTTCTTAATTTTCACAAGAAAAAGTATTTTCCACAATTATTCAATTAACTTAAGTATTAAATATTAATAGAATAAATAGTTCTAAATAAAAAAAATAAGATTAAGAAATAAACGTTTTGTCATTTCTACAATTTGATTATGTTGATTGGATTATTTTCCAATTTGTATATTATGGAATAGATCAAAATCTTGCCTGAAAAAGTAAGAACTCATAGGGTTGAGACCCCTCTGAGTTCTTACTTTTTCATGTCCTAAATCCTATTCATCCGATCACTACAGAGATGAACCCAACTCAGAATATGAACCATAAAAGAAAATATCTATTGAACCGATCACAAGAATGCCAATTACAGTACCTATCAGCCAACGAGGAATCCTTCCAGTAGTATCAGCCATTTTTTCCCCCTTTCTTCCACATTTTATCAAGTGGTCATGCTAGAGATAAAAACAGTGATGGATAGTTATGAGGATGGTATCCTTCCAAATAGGATAAGAGAATTCCTACTATTCTCTTTCTCTCAATTGAAGAAATAATTGGAAAATAAAATAGCAAGTACAAAAATGAGCAATAAACCCCAGTACAAATTGGTACGATTCAACTCAACATTTTGCTCATTCGGGTTTGATTGTATCATAGTTCTATAATTCGAATTAGGTTTATCATTAGATGAACTGCATTGCTAATATTGACCCCAAAAAAGAAATAGTAGGTACAGCTAGTCCATGAACAGCCAACCATCGCATTGTAAAAATTGGATAGGTTCGATCTATGGTCATTGAGGGCCTCCTAAAAGGATCTACTAAATTCATTGAGTTGTTCCAAAGAATCAAAATGGCCAGTTATTAATGGAATGTCCTGTCGGCTCTCTATGAAATATTCGTTTGGTCGAGGACTTCCAAACGCATCGTAAGCTAAACCCGTACTTACGAATAACTAACCCACAATGAATAGGGAGGTATAGTAATACTATGAATGACCCAATATCGAATACTAGTAATAATATCTGCAAAAGGACGTTCTCCCATGCTTCCAGACATGCTGAGCTCCACAAATTCTTGTATAGTCAAAAAGAGGAATCGATTTTGTGAAAGATTGGATCAATAAATAGAAAACTACTGATATTTTATTTCATCTTTGTTTGTGAGATCGTCAATTTTGTACCAAAGGTGTATTTCGAGTACACCGAATCAGTGTAGCTATCCTTTGTCCGACACAACAATGTTGTATCCCCAAACTCTATAGAATTGCTTTCTTATATTTTTTTCTTGTATATGGATAATTGTATGTTATCCAATAGACCAATAAAAAAATTCCTTATAATATAAGGTTTCTATTATTGACTTTGTAATAGAAAATAAAGATCTTGGTAAAGTGTGAGTCAATGGATTTTATAATTCATGAGAGATGAAAGATATTGTCATATTCGCACAATTCAATTATATTATATGTGAAATAGAAAACTTTTTTTTTATTTTATTAGGGTATAGGGTTAAAAGTTTTTTGTTCGAATCCTTTTATTTCAATTCAAGTAATTGGTTGGTCATACAATAAATATACAAAAATATAGTACTAGCGTATTATTTGATGAAAAAAGAACAAAAGAAAAGGTTTTAGGATAGATTGCAAGAAACCTTTTTCTTCTTATTTGAAATCTAATATAATATTATGGGCAATTAACTAATAACTAAGCTTTACTGTACTGAATCCAATGAATTAATGAATTCAGAATTCAAATAAGTAAGTTGAGTTTAAAAAAAAAATAAAGGTAATATCAAGCCGTTCACTCCAAAAAAAATTGAAATTATTTGCAAACCTAACCTAATTTCCTTTCCTTTATTTGATTTTGGAATCAAGTTACACAACACACACAGTTCTTATTACTATACTCAACCCAAGAATTGAAGAATGAACCTCTTCTCTTGATTTGGAATTGCAAGATCGGTCAGTGTTACTACCGATGACTTGATTTTATTCTACCTATATGAATGGCTGTATCATTTTTAGAGTCATCAGTCCATTCATAATGACTGATGAATCAAGAACTTTCAATTAGAACTAATACTGTCAATAGTGTTTTTTCTTACTATCATATTCGAGAAAAAGAGAAACTTAGGTAAGTCTTTTATCAACCTATGTAGCAAAAAAAATATAACTAATTTCATTTTTTTCATGCTTATTATAACTAGTTATTTTGGTTTTCTGTTGGCTGCTTCAACTATAACCTTGGTTCTATTGATTAGTTTGAACAAGATGCGACTTATTTGGAATTGAGTGACCAATTCATTAAATATTTATTCAGAATTATGCGGGTATTGTATGATTCCCTTCCACGTCAATTGCTAGTTCTTAGTCATTGAGATTCATGGATAATTCAAATTAATATTTAGAGATAGATCTTACTTTTATTTCCTCAAAACAAACAAAATGAAAAAAAAATCAAAATGATTGAAAATTTTCTATTTGGAATCATTTTAGGTCTAATTCCTATTACTTTGGCAGGATATTCATAATAGCATATTTACAATACAGATGGGGTGATCAATTGGACCTGTAATTGGGTAATATTAATTTTTTGATTGAACTCCCACAATGCAAAGAGGAGGTCAAATTGAAATTGTAATTCAATTTCATTTGATTAAGTTATTTTATTGTAATTCGTAATTCGGCATAAGATAAACAAAATCTGGCTCTGTAGGATTTGAACCTACGACATCAGGTTTTGGAGACTAGAGTTATTTTGGAATGTACTAGTTGTGGCCGAAATAGTATTAATAAGGAATTACCAGGTATTTCTATATATATTACTCAAAAGAGTCGACACAGTACACCTAATCGATTAGAGTTAAGAAAATTTTGTCGCTTTTATCTCATGCATACAATTCATGGAAAAATAAAGAAATAGATTGAAAGGAACATTTGTAGGATCTTTCCATAGTGCAGGAAGAGGAAAAACTTAATGTATATACAACACAATTATTATATAGTATATATACAAATCAAATACTATTCTGTCGGATCTAAAATAAAATGAATAAAGAGAATTTTTGAGATAAGGAATAATCCATGGATAAATCCAAGCAACCTTTTCCTAAATCCAAGCAATCTTTTCATAGGCGTTTGCCCCCAATTGAATCAGGGGATCAAATCGATTATAGAAATATGAGTTTAATTAGTCAATTTATTAGTGAACAAGAAAAAAATATTATTTAGACGAATCGGTAGATTAACTTTGGAACAACAACGATTAATTACTATTGTTATAAAACACGCTCGTATTTTATCTTTGTTACCTTTTCTTAATAATGAGAAACAATTTGAGAGAGCTGAGTCGATCCCTAGAACTATTGATCCTAGAACTAAAAATAAATAGACACATCCCTCAATTGGCTCAAAACTCTCAAGCTCAAATTGATGTTTTGTTCAGAAAAACCTAGGATTCTGATTTGATTGTTGTGTTATAAGAAAAAAAATGGGAAGGGGAAATCTTTTTTTTATTGAAACATTTCGTTCATTTTATAAGTAGAACTATTTGAATTTATTTTTCTTTGGTCTTCCCGGAGTTCATTCTCCGGGGAATTTTGTTTCAATCATTCATTCCTGTAGATTACTTTACAATCTCTTTCTTTTAATTTATTTGAGAGATTTTATTGGAAATCATGTAAAGATAATTCTTATTTGATATATCTATTTGTGCAAGTATTTTACGATGAAGAAGCAATTGCATCTTGTGCAAATTGTGTATGAATCGACTATAACTATAGGATACCAAATTCTCACAAGTTACTACATTTATATGAGTGATCCACAAATGACGAAAATCCCTCTTTTGCATGTCTTGATCTCGATGAGAGGAAACCAAGGCTCTTATTTTATGTTGAGTAGCTATTCGAGTAAGTCTTGAATGAGACCCTCTAAAAGTTGATGCAAATAAACAAATTTTTTTTTGACATCTCCGAGCTGTATATCCTCATCTAACTATGGTCATCGAATCAAATTAAACTTTAATGAATAACTAATTGATTTCTCTTCTTTCAGTCATTCTTTTTCTTCCCTCTTCTATTCGATTAATAACAAAGTGGATTATTTCGGTCTATAAAAAGAGAAATTCCCATCGTTTTTGCTACTATGACCTTCCCAACCAAGATTTTTTATTCCTTCTAGACATTTGAGCTGAAAATACTCAATTCTACCAACAATAAAAAAATAGTGGGTTCTGTCATTTCTATGGTTACTTCTTTAATTAAACGATGAGGTCCTTTCTATACACCGAAGCCTCCTTTGTCATTTAATCAAATGTTATTGTTAGCTAGTATAATTCATATCCTTTGGCTCTACCCATCAATTATACAGTAATACATCTTTTCACAAAAAGAACTATCTATATAGTGATGATATTTAATTATGAAAATTGGCTAGGTATGGGTAGCTGACCCTCTTAGTCCGTTCTTTCAAGAATAAGAGCATAATTGATTTTCTTATCTTAATATTATTCCCTCTGCTTAATGGATAACCATTTGCTACCAATGGAGAATTGCTTCTCATCTCAAATCAAATCCACTTGCACTAATGGAAACCAAAA
This sequence comes from Trichopus zeylanicus subsp. travancoricus, assembly GCA_005019695.1. Classification (NCBI taxonomy): domain Eukaryota; kingdom Viridiplantae; phylum Streptophyta; class Magnoliopsida; order Dioscoreales; family Dioscoreaceae; genus Trichopus; species Trichopus zeylanicus. The sequence goes on from RXID01014236.1 coordinate 296,156, forward strand.
ATTCTATATACCATATAGGTATATGATAGATCCTCATTTCTAGATAGTAAATGGCCTTCTTCCAATATATCCATTATATTCGTCGGTACTAATCATTAATACTGGAAAAAATTTCTCATTTCTTTCTTGGAGCTCATGATCTGAATGAGTTGCACATACACCCTAGTACATGTTCCTCGACGCTGAGGACACCCTCAAAGAGCGGGGGATTTTGTGACATTTCTGATTGGTTGTCTTGTGTTTCTAATAAGTTTTTTAATAGTCGGCATATGGTATATATGTATATCTAGAATAAGAATAGCTTGGTTTAGATCAATCTTAACTGGATCATTGATGATTATGAATCATTTCTATTTAATGTCAAATCAAAGAAAATGTGAATTATGTTTTTTGAAATGGATTTACACAAAATCACTAGTATTTGCATTTTCTACCGCTACAAGATCAATAACATGTCTTCGGAAATAACCCATAAGGGATTGCTGGTCCTTTGTACATAAACCTTTGTGAGTGTTTCATGAAGTTTTAGTAGTTCTTCTACTTCCAAGATAAATTCCCCAGCTTGTGCCTCATAAAAAGAACTAGCGGGTTGGTGAATCATAACCCTGATGATACTAATATAACATTATAAGGGGTTCTTCTATTTTGCATGGTTGGTCTAAAGCTAAAGTAAGGGATAAAAAATAAGAAGAAAAAAAAAATAGAATTAAAAACCGTACATGCATTTTTGTGCATTGCATACGGCTCTATAATGGAATTGAATTTATTGACCCCCTTCTCTCGAAGGACGAAGGAAATATAATCCATTCGATCCAGATCATTGAATGATCCATTTACCAACCTTCCTTTCATAAGAGTAAAAAAAATACTATGATGGCTCTACTGCTTTCTATATTTATCTTGTCTATGATTTAGCAATCCTAAAGTTTATTTCTGATACGATCAAATAGGGAAAAAATGATCATTTTTTTTCATTTTTGTACTCTTTCTTTCCTAAGATGAATATTAGAAAGAAAAGAGACTTTTGGTTTGGAATAACAAAATGACTTTTGACGGTGAAATGTACTCCCGACACGTAAGATCAAATAGAAAATAACCTTTGTTTCATACTACTATTTCGATACAAAACCTCATGATATGAAAAAACAAGAATGATTTGTTCATATCAAACTTGAGATGCCATGCTATTATTACTTAGAATTCATATTCGATATGGCGAAGGCATAGTTTTTTTTTTGTTTTTCAAAGAACAAACTTACTGGCGCCAAGCATGAGCGAATGCTATACGTTTGGTAATTTCTTCTCTGACTAGAATTAAAGATCCCATTGAAGTGGCTAATCCCATGCATATTGTATGAATTAGCTCTAGTTTCTGGTTGGGCTGGTTCGATAGCTCTCTATGAATTAGCGATTTTTGATCCCTCTGACCCCGTTCTTGATCCAATGTGGAGATATCCTTCATGACTCATTTAGGAATAAGCAATTCATGGGGTGGTTGGAGTATTTCAGGAGGAACTATAACAAATCCTGGTATTTGAAGTTATGAAGGTGTGGCAGGGGCACATATTGTGTTTTTCGGCTTGTGCTTTTTGGCAACAATCTGGCATTGGGTGTATTGGGACCTAGAAATATTATGTGATGAATGTACGGGAAAACCATTTTTGGATTTGCCAAAAATCTTTGGAATTCATTTATTTCTCTCAAGGTTGGCTTGCTTTGGCTTTCGCACATTTCATGTAACAGGCTTGTACGGTCCTAGAATATGGGTGTCTGATCCTTATGGACTAACGGGAAAAGTACAATATGTAAATCTAGCATAGGGTGCAGAAGGTTTTGATCCTTTTGTTCCAAGAGGAATAGCCTCTCATCATATTGCAGCGGGTACATTAGGCATATTGGTGGGTCTATTCCATCTTCGTGTTCGTCTGCCTCAATGTCTATACAAAGGATTACGTATGGGCAACATTGAAACTGTACTTTCCAATAGTATTGCTGCTTTTTTTTTTGCAGCTTTCATAGTTGCTAGAACTATGTGGTATGGTTCAGCAACTACCCCAATCAAATTATTTGGGCCCACTCATTATCAGTGGGATCATGGATACTTCCAGCAAGAAATATATCGAAGAGTTGGGGTTGGACTGGCTAAAAATCTGAGTTTATCGAAAGCTAGGTCTAAAATTCCCGAAAAATTAGCTTTTTATGATTATATTGGTAATAATAAGGCAAAAGGGGGATTATTCAGAGCAGGTTCAATGAACAACGAGGATGGAATAGCTGTTGGATGGTTAGGACACCCGATCTTTAGAGATAAAGACAGACATGAGCTTTTTGTACATCGTATGCCTACCTTTTTTGAAATGTTTCCAGTAGTTTTGGTAGATGTAGATGGAATTGTTAGAGCCGGCGTTCCTTTTAGAAGAGCAGAATCCAAATATAGTGTCGAACAAGTTGGTGTAACAGTTGAGTTTTATGGTGGCGAACTCAATGGGGTCAGTTATAGTAATCCCACTACTGTGAAAAAATATGCTAGATGTGCCCAATTAGGTGAAATTTTTGAATTAGACCGAGCTACTTTGAAATCCAATGGCATTTTTCGTAGTAGTCCAAGGGGTTGGTTCACTTTTGGGCATGCTTCATTTGCTCTGCTCTTCTTTTTCGGACACATTTGGTATGGTGCTAGAACCTTGTTCAGAGATGTTTTTGCTGGTATTGATCCCGATTTGGATGCTCAAGTTGAATTTGGAGCATTCCAAAAACTGGGAGATCCAACTACATGGAGATAAGCAGTATGATACAATGTTGTTCTGGGATCTTATGTTTATAGATGTATATATATATATATTCTATTTGATATGGTGTACTGAAGAAATTTGCACTTTTTTCATCATCCTTTCTTTGATTCTTTTATTCTGTAAATGATCCCCCTCTCAAAAAAAATAGAAATAAAATAGGTGTGGAAGCTATAATTGTAAATTATAATCAAATCTATGGAAGCATTGGTTTATACATTTCTCTTAGTCTCGACTTTAGGGATAAATTTTTTCACTATCTTTTTTCAAGAACCACCTAAGGTTCCAATGAAAAAAATGAAATGATTTCTCATTATCTTAATTGAGGTAATGAGCCTCCAAATATAAATATTGGAGGCTCATTACTTCAATTAGTCCCTGTGTTCTTCGAATGGATCTCTTAGTTGGTGAGAAGGTTGGCCAAAGGCGGTATAGAAGGCGTACCCAGTAAAGCTTACAAGTAAACCAGATATGAAGATGACAACTAGGGTTGCTATTTCCATTTTTAGATAATTTCAATATCACAATGGATCTACAATAAGATCATTTAATCATTTATTTACAACTACAACGGAATGGTATAGAAAGTCAACAGATTTTAACCAATGATTAAATAGGGCTTATGCCTACATAAACTATTGAGGATAATTCTAGATCTGGGCCAAGATGAACTATTATAGGGGATTTATTAAAACCGTTGAATTCGGAATATGGTAAAGTATATCCAGGCTGGGGTACTACACCACTAACGGGCTTGGTAATGGCTTTATTTGTGGTATTCCTTTCTATTATTTTGGAAATTTATAATTCTTCTATTTTACTAGATGAAATTTCAGTGAGTTAAGTTTTATAAGAACTATGAAGTCCTAGGTTTTCAATTAAAAAAATTACTTAAAACTCTGATTTATAAATTATTTTGGTAGTTTGATTGTGGAATTTATTTGTTTCAGTATTTCTAGACTATGAGTGTGTGACTTGTTATAATTGATCCTATTGGTAGTACAGAGAATGAGTCTATCATCTTTATCAAGATGATTCCACCCCGTCAGATATTATTTGATTTATTTTCGTATCTTGAGCAAGGAATATATAGAATAAAATAAATCAAGAAAAGAAATATTTGAGCTATGATTCATACCCACTATTTAGACTTCGCAATCCGACTAAAAAAAAAGGTATTTCTGAGAAATCAAACGATTTTTCTTTCTTCAGACTTATTTTGACCGAAATACAGCTGTCTCTATAGATTTTCTTGAGTTATTACATCTATTCATTAAATAAGTGATGATCAAAGGGTTCTTACTTAGAAATATTTTGGGTTTAGTTTAGAGCTTTATTAAATAGATCATTGTGGTTATAGTATGAATCTAAAGTTTCAATTGATTCATGGGGTCTCAACGAGAAAATTCCTATTAAATTCCTATTAATATTAATGAATATTAAAACAAGAAACAATAGTCAATCTGCATTACATAAAAAAAAGCAACAAATAAAAAAACAAATAAAAAAAATAGGGAAGAGAAGATTCAAGAGCCCTATAATGATCAACAAAAAAAAGAGGGCTGAACCAACGTGATTTGGCATTATAATCACAAAGAAGAAATTTAGGATTTTTGTTATTTCATATCTTTGAGACAAATCGAATCAATTGGCTACAAAGTTTTGAGCTTTTTATTACTATTATGTTGAAAATCAGTATTTGTGTATTTCTGTTGGAGCCATACCAGATGAAATTCTCATATACGGTTCTCAGAGGGGGATTCTCCTATCTCAATAAAGTATATGATTGGTTCGAGGAACATCTCGAGATTTAGGTGATTGCAGATAATATAAATAGTAAATATGTTCCTCCCCATGTTAACATATTTTATTGTCTAGGGGGATCACACTTACTTGTTTCTTAGTACAATTAGCTACGGGTTTTGCTATGACTTTTTACTATTGTCCAACCATTACAGAGGACTTTTCCTCTATTCAATACATAATGATTGAGGCCCACTTTGGATGGTTAATCCGATCAGTTCATTGATGGTCACCAAGTATGATGGTTCTGATGATGATCCTTCATGTATTTCATGTGTATCTCACATGTGGATTTAAAAAACCCCGGGACTTGGGTTACAGGAGTGGTTCTGGCTGTATTAACTACATGTTTTGGTGTAACTGGGTACTCTTTACCCCTGGATCAAATTGGTTATTGGGCTGTAAAAATTGTGACGTGTATACCTGAAACTATTCCTGTAATAGGATCGCCTTTGGTAGAGTTATTACATGGAAGTGCTTGTGTGGGCCAATCCACTTTGACTCATTTTTATAGTTAACACACTTTTGTATTGCCTCTCCGTACTATTGTATTTATGTTAATGCACTTTCCAATGATACATAAGCAAGGTATTTTAGGTCCTTTATAGGAAAAGAAAAGACAGATCATAGATATTTGTAATTGATGATATATCATTTCGGGAAGGAAATTAGTATTTCATTGCTACAAATACGGGTTATTAAAAAAAATGAGACATACTATTTGGATACTTCTCTTCAACTCCAAAGTATTGTATTCCTTATTTTATACGAATAGTTGAAGTACATTTTCCAAAGAGAAGATGGATTATGGGAGTGTGTGACTTAAACTATTGATTGGGCCATGCAGATATATGTTTTTTTCTGCCACGTTAGAATTCACAACCAAATGTGTTTCTGTATCCAACCACCATATAAGTCTCTTACATAACAAAGGATAGGCTGGTTCATTTGCAAAGGATTTTTTCTCTGATCATACCAGAATCATGTCATACATGAACAGGCTCCGCAAGATCCTGTAGAATAGAGAATAAGTGATGTGCCATGTTTTGCTATCTATTTCACTTACTTATTTCTTATTTATAGTATAAAAATGCATTCATTTCCTTTGCATCGATCCTGATCTACGATACTATCATAGTGCAATAAAGGATCTAAAGAAAAATGGAGGCTGTAACAAGTAAATACCATTGTATGTAAGAGAATTGAGATGTTGTAGGATAAACACCAACCAAAAAACATGAGGCAATCCAAAAAGCAATTAATAATGATCAAAGATCAAATTAGTAAGCCTACTTGGATATTGAGCATTTACCTCTAAGAACTAAATTCTTTGCAATGAATAGTTTTGCAACTTGCATTTAATAAATTTTTTTTCCTATAGTATATAGACTCTTATTCTTATATAGAGTCATTATAATTCTATTATGTGTGGATATGTATGAACTATATATTTGATATGAATCTATTCCTGTCATTCCTTTTTGCTCGAGTCGGATGATGAAAAATTATCATGTTTGGTTCTTTTAGGGAATGGATCTATAAGAATTCATCTATCCCAATAACAAAGAAACCAGACTTGAACAATCTTGCATTGAGAGCTAAATTGGCTAAAGGGATGGGGCATAATTATTATGGAGAACCTGCATGGCCCAATGATCTTTTATATATTTTTCTAGTAGTAATTCTAGGTACTATTGTGTGTAATGTAGGCTTAGCGGTTCTCGAACCGTCAATGATTGGTGAATCGGCAGATCCATTTGCAACTCCTTTGGAAATATTACCCGAATGGTACTTCTTTCCTATATTTCAAATACTTTGCACAGTACCCAATAAGTTACTGAGTGTTCTTTTAATGGTTTCAGTACCAATGGGATTATTGATAGTACCATTTTTGGAAAATGTTAATAAATTCCAAAATCTATTTCGTTGTCCCGTAGCTACAATAGTCTTTTTGATCGGTAGCACAGTATCTCTTTTGTTAGGTATTGGAGCAACATTACCTATTGAAAAATCTTTAACTTTAGGTCTTTTTCAAATTGATTCAATCGCGAAATACCATAAGCCTAGGTATCAAAGGAATAGTCACTTCAAAGTGACTATTCCTTTGATACCTTAATTTTGTTTATTACGATCCATTCTGTAAAAATATGGATTGCGTCAAAGATGAAAAATTCATTTTCTTTTTTTTGTAAAAAGAAGATGAAATAATTCCAATGAATTTCAAATTCAAACTTTTCTTTTTCTTAGTTCTTAGGTAAATCAACTGCGAAATGCTTCTGTAGAGTGTCCAATATCTGTTTTACATCTTCTATGCGAAAATATTCAATTTTTATAAGATCTTCTTGACTCTTACTCAAAAGGTCCAATAATGTATGTATATTGGACCTTTTGAGACAATTATACGTCTTGGAAGGCAATTCTGATTGGTCAATAAAAATAGATTTCAATGGAATTCCCTTTTTTTTTTCTTTAGATTATTTAATCTATCTTGAAAGGTAAAAGGCAATAAAGTAAACTTGTTTTTATTTTCCTTGAAATGAGTGTCTTCTTCCTCTGTATGTAGAAAAGGAAGAAATAAATAAATCAAATTATGAGAAGCTTCACAAAGTGCTTCTTTAGGAGTTAAATTTCCATTTGTCCATATTTCTAGAAATAGTATCTCCTATTTTTCATTCCCATTACCATAAGAATGAATACTATGATTTGTATTTCAAATAGGCATGAATACAACATCTATAGGATAACTTCCATCTTGAGAGTTACTTATAGATTTCATATGATATCCACAATCTCTCTTGATTTGTAATCCAATGCACAAATTAATTGGTTCTATTAGGTTAGCTATATACTGTGTCGTGTCAACTATTTCCACGGAAGGTGGTGAGATGATATCTTGAGCGGTTACGTACCTAGGACCCCTAACACAAATGGATGCATCTCTAATTCCATAGAGATTACTTCTCAATACAATTTCTTTCAAACTGAGTAAAATTTCTTGTACTGATTCTTCAATAGCTACTATTGTAGAATATTCATGTGATACATCCTCAGATTTTGCACGTGTGACACATGTTCCTTCTATTTCTCCAAGTAAAGTCCTTTGCATATCAATTGTATCAGCCTGACCTTTCCTAAGCGGGGAGAGAACGAAATGACCATAATAAAGACGTTTACTGTCTACTCTTGATTCAACACACTTCCACTATGGTGTTTGAGTGGATTCTGCTACTTCCCCTCGAACCATACTAATATTCTAATTTGATCAGGTCATTGAATCATTTATTTCTCTTGATAGTTGTTTAATTCTTATTTCTACACATCTTTTTTAGGGGGTCAACATCCATTATGTGGCATAGGTGTTACATCACGTACGAAACTTAGTTCTACGAATGGTTTATAATGCCGCATCTCTTTTGAGACCAGGACCTTTTATCATAACTTTTGCTCATTGCATAACTAGATCAATTATTATACGAAAAGCATTTACTGTTGCTGCTTGAGTAGCATAGGGTGTTCCCCTTCTTGTGCCTTTGAATCCAGAAGTACCCATGGACGCCCAAGAAACCACCCGACTACGTACATCTGTAATAGTTATAATTGCATTGTTGAAACTTGCTTGAACATAACTAACTCCTTTTGGTATTCTACGTCCATTCTTGCATGAACCAATACATCCATTCTTACAAGAACCAACTTTTGTTATAGGTTTTGTCATATTTTATTATCTATCTCCTAAATAGGAGTCAAACATATACAGAAATATATGGAGATATCCATTTCATATTAAAAAAATTGGATCCCCTATTTTATTTTTACATTACAGGGATCCCCTCTCTACTTTAGTTTAGAATTAGAAAGTTTTTTTTAAGATTAAAGATTACCCTATCCCTGTTTCTGTTTATGTTTTTGATTTAAATAAATCATCATAATTCATCCGTGTCTATGGATCAGTCGACACTTTTCACAAATTTTACAAATAGAAGTTCTTATTTTCATATTTCTCATTCCTTTATTCCTGAATCTACTTCTTGGAAGAAAAAATAAGTCTCTTGAATTTTTTAACTTAATAAACAAGGACTGTTTAAAAAATCACTTAATCATTCGACTCCTTATTATGTAGTCTATAAATTATACGTCCCTTGGTTGAATCATAATGACTTATTTCAATTTTGACTCTTATCTACAGGTAGTATCCATATAAAACTGCACCATATTCTCCCTGAAACATAACCTAAAATTAGATCTTCATTATCTAAACGTACCTGGAACATACCGTTGGGAAGTGATTCAATAATTAAGCCTTCATGAATCCATTTTTATTCATTCATTCTAGAAGAGGATCACGATATATAACATAAAATTTCTCCTCCAATTCTTTTTAGTCGAGCTTCTCGATCTGTCATTATACCTTGAGAAGTAGAAAGAATTACAATCCCTATTTCACCTAAAATCTTAGGAATTCATTGATAGTTGGAATAGATTTGTAGACCTGGTCGGCTGATACACTTTAAAATAGTTCTATATACTCTGTTCCTAGTTCTTCTATGTCGCAGGGTTAAAACCAAGAAAATTTTTTGACTTTCTTGGTCTTGATGTTCTCGAACATTTTCAATAAAACCTTCTCATCAAAGTATTTTAACAACATTTTCGGTGATATTAGTAGATGCTATTCGAACCCTTCCCTTTTTATCCATGTTAGCATTTCTTATAGAAGTTATTATATCGACAATAGTATCCCTACCCATGACAAACTCGAATTATTCTTGTCTTCCAATTTGGATATAATCAACATGTTTTATTATTATTTTATTATTTATTTTCTTTACTATTTTTTTATTCAAAGTATATGCGTGAGACACAATCTACTAATAATTTAATAATGAATTGCTCCATTTTTGGGACCTAACCAGTAGTTCCATCTACTAGTATTTAGTATTTATAATACTTCGGGAGCTAGTGAAACTATTTTAGTAAAATTAAATTGTCTCAATTCTCGAGGAATCGCACCAAAAACTCGAGTTCCTTTTGGATTTTGTCCTTGATTAATGACAATCGTAGCATTATCATCATATCATATTATCATACCGTTGTCACGTTTGAGTTCTTTACACATACATACAATTACAGCTCTAATTACTTCTGATCTTTCTAGAGGCATATTGGGCACTGCTTCCTTGATTACAATGACAATAACGTTGCCAATATGAGCATACCGGCCCCTATGATTCGAATACGCATCAATTCTCAAGCTCCACTATTATCTGCTACATTTAAAAGGGTTTGGGGTTGAATCATATGATTTTTCTTTTTTAATTTGGTATTTCAATGTAGTAAAGAATAAAAAAAAATATTGTTGGTCAAAAAATAAAGAAATCTTTTGTTGTTTGTTTTTTCATCCATAATATTCAATATAATCAATAGTCCTTTCGTTTAGTTTAGTTCTATGTTCCTATCCTGAAATAACAAATTGAGTTCGTATAGGCATTTTGTACACAGCTATTTCAATAGCAGCCCTAGCTATAGTTTCAGATACTCCTCCCATTTCATAAAGTATTTTGCCCAGTTTAACAATGGATACCCAACATTCGGGAGATCCTTTTCCTAAACCCATACGTGTTTCTGTGGGTCTTACTGTAATAGGTTTGTCGAGAAATATGAGTATCCATATTTTTCCACCACGATGCACATATCGTGTCATTGCTCTTCGCCCCGCTTCTATTTGTCTGGCTATGATCCAAGAGGGTTCAAGTGCCTGAAGAGCATATCTACCAAAACTAATATAATTGCCTCGACAAGATATTCCCCTCATTCTTCCTCTATGTTGTTTACGAAATCTGGTTCTTTTGGGGTTATAGTTGATGGTTCCTTTTTTTTTTTCATTCCATCCCTACTGCAGAACCCGACATAAGAGTTTCTTCTCATCCAGCTCCTCATGAATGAAACAATTCATTCGATAGTTTTAAACAAATAGTATTATATAAAATACTATTGTAAAATATTTATATATGTATTTTATAATACATATTTATAATATAGCATATAATAAATAATGCACTAAATCACTAAACTAAGTTATGTGTTTGATATTGAATTTGTTTAACTGTCTGTATATACAATCAAGATACAAAGCTAGATTTATATATTTATCTATAAATCAAGATAGAGGTATAGGTAATTTTTTTTTGTTTTATAATTATAACTATAACGATTATAATGAATCTTTTTTTTATTCTTATTGAACTATGCCAAACAAAAAATATTGTAATTCAATAAATAAATGTTTTACCAGCGAATATTGACTCTCTCATTTGTAGGTTGTTCAATCCATAACCACTTAGAATAAATCAATTTTTTCTTGGTTCGTTCTACCATCCTGCTCAATGAATCATTAGGACTCTATTTAAAACTAATACTAATCCTATGCAGTCATAGGTTCCACCTTTCCTATGGCTTCTCCATTAATGGTTAGGTCTGAACTCTGCAATGGAGCTCTCAAGAAAATTTTGTTTCTGAGTCAATCTTCTTAGTTTCTATTAACTCCAGGCTCTTTATTATCTTATACATTATAGTATTGTATTAATTTTTAGAGTATTAATTTTTTTTATATATTACTATAATTTTATATACTATTATATATTTTTATATACTATTATATTGAATTTTATATTTAGTATTGATGCTTTATCACATTGCCTTTCTAGAAGATATGAGATAATTCATAGACCATACATATTGTAATCATATATCATTGGTTTTTTGGTTTTCTCTTTCTATCATCTTTCATTTATCCACATCCCCTTATTTGTGTTTTACAACTCATAATTAGATTTTTATGTTATGGGAGAAATTTCAGTTGCTACAACTATATGATCGATCTAGTCATATAGTGGCTATTTCTTGGGATCTCAAAAATACGAAGCAATAAGTTAGTTTTTTTATATATTATATATAGTTATCAAGTTTAGAGTGGGGTTCAACAATCTATGGAATCCTAACCCAACTCTAAACATTGAACTTACTTTAAACGAGTCACACACTAAGCATAGCAATTTTATTCTAAAAAAGGTGGTCAATCAAATTTTTATTCAACCCTATAGAATTAGAGAATTAGAATTGAATTGCTATTTTTGTTTGATATTTCATAAATGGAAGAACCAGTTAATAAATGAAAGAACAAATTTGTTTCTATTGCTAGACACTAGTCAAAACCAGAATGGCAAAACAAATAAAGAAAGGTCCATTAGTCCTCATCTACAAATATCCAAATTTTAATGCCTAATATTCCATAGATAGTTCAAATTGTATAGGAACAATGATCAATTTTAGCATGAATTGTTTGTAGAGGAACCCTCCCTTCTCTGATCCATTCGATAGGTGCAATTTCTTTTCCATCGATACGCCCTATGATTTGCATTTGAATTCCTTTTGTGTCCAATTGTTCAGTTAATTCAATCACCTTTTTCATTGCCTTTCAAAATGAAACTCTATTTTTTAATTGTAAAGCTATATATTATGCAAGAATATTAGGTTGTCTATAAGGTTTTTCAACTTTTGTGAGAGTAATGTTGATTCTTGGATTTTCAAAATGAATCTCCTTTTGTAGATTTATCTGTAATTATGCAATTCCTTGCGTTCGGCCTTCTATTAACAAATTGGGGAATCCAATATATATTATTATCTGGATCAAATCTATTCTCTTTCTAATTCCTATATGTGCAATTCCTTCAAAACCTAAGGGTATTCTCTTATTTTTTTTTGTACATAGTTCTTGATACAATTCCATATTTACATTTTCTTATAGGCCCACAGAAATTTTTTTTGGTTTGCACAACCAAAAAGAATGATGACTTTGGGTTGTACCAAGTCTGAAACCAAGTGGATTTATTTTTTGTGCATTTTTTTAAAATAGAAATCTAATATTTATTTCAATTTAAAAATGACTTTGATTTATTTCTTAATACCATTGTTATATGACAAGTAGGTCTTTTTAAAGGATAACTGAGTCCTTGAGCTCTAGGTCCTAACCTTTTTACAATAGCACCTCCATTGACTTTGGATTTACTAATAAATTAATCAGCTTTATTCATGTTCATATTATGATTTGCATTTGCTGCTGAGGAATAAGGCAATTTTAAAATGAAAAAAGATGCTCGATAAGGTATGAGTTTCAGTATCATAAGTGCTTCTTCATAAGAACGCCCCTGAATCTGGTCAATTATTCTTTGAGCTTTGAAAACAGACATACGTATGTGTTGGGCTAAAACCTTAACTTCTATACTTGAAGTCGAGTTCTTTATCTTTATCATAAGGCTATCTCCTACCAATGAATGATAACTACTTTTGCTACTTTACTAAAATAGAAAATAAAAATGAAAAAATTAATGACTAGATTTATTATCATTTCTTGCATGTCTCGCGAAAGTCAGAGTAGGGGTGAATTCTCCCAATTTGTGACCTACCATTTGATCTGTTATATAAATAGGTAAATGTTCTTTTCCATTATGAATGGCGATTGTATGTCCAATCATTGCGGGTATAATGGTTGATGCCTGAGACTAAGTTACTATTATTTCTTTCTCCTCCCTCATGTTCAGTTTTTCCATTTTTCCCGATAAATGATTAGCTACAAAAGGATTTTTTTTAGTGAACATGTCTTTATTTTTACATTTTAAACTATGTTCAATATCTCGATCTAATAAGGTAAGAATAAATACAATAATGATGAACGGAGAAAAGGGAAAATCTTTTAGCTAGATAAGGGGCGGATGTAGCCAAGTGGATCAAGGCAGTGGATTGTGAATCCACCATGCGCGGGTTCAATTCCCATCGTTCGCCCATCACATTATTGCAAATTTCAAAAATTTGATTTTCAATATTCCTATTTACAGTGATGAAGAATAAAACTATCACTATATTTTTTCCTTTTCCTACTTCTTCTTCCAAGCGCAAGATAACCCCAAGGGGTTGTGGGTTTTTTTCTACCAATAGGGGCTCTTCCTTCACCACGCCCATGGGGGTGGTCTACAGGGTTCATAACTACTCCTCTTACTACAGGGCGCTTACCTATCCAACACTTAAATCTGGCTCTACCCAAACATTTTTGGTTCAGCCCAACATTACCCACTTGTCCAACTATTGCTAAGCAATTTTTGGATATCAAACAAACCTCCCCAGATAGTAATCTTAATGTGGCCAATTTTGCAATCAGTTTTGCTACAAAATTTGCTGCTCTAGCTAATTGTCCACCCTTTCCAAATGTGATTTCTATGTTATGTATGACCATCCCTAAGGACATATCGGTCGAAGTAGATTATTCTTTTTTATCAATAAAAACCTTTTCCCAAACTGTACAAGCTTCTTCCAAAAGCATATGGGTTTCTAGATGTATATGATGATATATAGACAAATGGATCTTATATGAATCATATGATGAAATACCACATGAGTGAATATATAGGAATCCAAATCTGCTGAATCACTCATGTTATGATCTTCTACATCCTAGGTCTCCCCGTTCTGTCATCTGGCTTATGTTCTTCATGTAGCATTCAGACCAAACGACTATGAAATTACGTTGCTACTTCCACATATTACGAGTAACGTAGGAGACATCTCTATTTTTCCCCCTGTGATATTTCTAATTACCACTGCTCAGCTTTCAATTTGCCTTTGACCATCAAATTAAATGGGATAACCCATCCTCCTCTCTTTGAAAGAAGGGTGTTTCCCATTCTGTGCATGCTTTAAACAGTTTTGTCTTCTCCATATTACCATATCTCTAGAGTCAATAATTTTCTATGAGGAACTACTAAACTCAATCACTTGCTGCCATTACTCAACAGTTTCTGTTGATGTCTATCTCGTAGAGGTACTTAAATTGGATCAGTGATCGATTTCTAGGTTTTGTCGTAAACCTAATTGGTTACTTTCAATTATGTAAATCAATAGTTCAAACTACACTCAAAGGTAGGGCATTTCCCATTGATATAGGAACTTCTGTACCAGAAATAATGGTATCTCCAATTATAGCCCTTTTGGGATGTAAAATATATCTCTTCTCACCATCCCCATAGTGTATGAGACAAATGTATGCATTTTGATTAGGGTCATATTCTATGGTTACGATTCTACCAGATATGTCTTTTTCATTCCGTTGAAAATCGATTTTATGGTATAGACACTTATGACCTCCCCCTCTATGCCCTGCAGTAATGATTCCTCTAGCATTACAACCTTTACCACAATGATGTTGTCCATAGATCAAATTATTTCCTAGATTGGATTTCACTTGACTGTCTATGGTTCCATTGCATGTGCTCGGGGTAGAAGTTTTGTATAAATGTATCACCATGTTATTAAGTATTTTCCTTTAAGTTCTTTTCTCTATAAGAGGTGGAATAGAATAACCCGGTTGAGGCGTAATGATCATATGTATGTAATGCATTGTATGTCCCATAATAGGTCCCATTCTTCTACCCCTTTTGGGGAGTCGATGACTATTCATAGCTATTACCTTGACACCAAAGAAGAGTTTGGCCCAATGCTTTATTTCTCTCCTAATTGATCTTGATTTGACATTAGAAGTATATTGATTGTTCCCCAATAATCGAATACTTTTTTCTGTAAATATTGCATATTTGATTACATCCGTAAATCCATTTTCTTCCCTATGAGTTTCAGTGTCGATAAGAATTCTAGTTCTTACTGTTCATATGTTATGGTATGAATATACCAATTCATTATGTATGGATGATGAGATTCCATTGATACAGAGCTAATTCCAATAGACTTATTGAACGTTCCCATTGGCATGCATCCAGCAGGAATTGAACCTACAAATTTGCCAATTATGAGTTGGGCGCTTTAACCATTCAGCCATGGATGCTTAACAAGGATCATTGTACATCATGAATAACCAAATTCCAATTGAAATGAAATCTTTAGGAGGAATCAATGAAATGACATCAATTCAAATCCTGCATCTTTGAATTGAGAGAGATATGGAGAGAGATCAAGAATTCTCACTATTTCTTAGATTCATGGATCAAATTCGATTCAGTGGGATCTTTCACTCACATTTTTTTCCACCAAGAACAGTTTATGAAACTCTTTGACCCCTGAATTGGGAGTATCGGACTTTCATATGATTCACAAAGTTCAACAAGTAATCAATATTTCACGATCAAAGGTGTAGTACTACTTGTAGTAGTGGTCCTTATATCTCGTATTAACAATCGAAAGATGGTCGAAAGAAAAAATCTCTATTTTATGGGGCTTCTTCCCATACCTATGAATTCCATTGTACCCAAAAATGAGACATTGGAAGAATCTTTCTGGTCTTTCAATATCAATAGGTTGATTGTTTCGCTCCTATATCTTCTAAAAAGGAAAAAGATTTCTGAGAGTTGTTTCATGGATTCACAAGAGCGTACTTGGGTTCTCCCAAAAAATAAAAAGTGTATCGTGCTTGAATATAACCGGGGTTTGCGGTGGTGGAGGAACTAGATTGGAAAAGGGAGGGATTCTAGTTGTAAGATATCTAATGAAACCGTAGCTGGAATTGAGATCTCATTCAAAGAGAAAGATAGCAAATATTTGGAGTTTCATTTTTTATCCTATATGGATAATCCAATCTGCAAGGACCATGATTGGGAATTGTTTGATCATCTTTCTCCGAGGAAGAAGCGAAACATAATCAACTTGAATTTGGGACTCGAGATCTTGGGGAAAGACTTGATTTGTTATCTCATGTCTCCTTTTCATGAAAAAAGACCAATTAAAGGGGATGGTTTCTTCAAACAACAAAGAGTTGAGGCAACTATTCAATCAAATGATATTGATCATGTTTCTCGTCTCTTCTTGAGAAAAAAGTGGGGTATTTCTTTGCAAAATTGTGCTCAATTTCATATGTGGCAATTCTGCCAAGATCTCTTCATTAGTTGGGGAAAGAACCAGCACAAATCAGATTTTTTTGGGGAATGTATCGAGAGAGAATTTGATTTGGTTAGACAATGTGTGGTTGGTAAACAAGGATCAGTTTTTTAGCAAGGTATGGAATGTATTGTCAAATATTCAATATGATTCCACAAGTTCTATTTTTGTTCAAGTAATAGATTCTAGCCAATGGAAAGGATCTTTTGATCAATCCAGAGATCATTTTGATTCCATTAGAAATACAGATTTAGAATATCACACATTGATCGATCAAATAGAGATTCAAAAAGTAAAAGAAAGGTTGATTCTTTGGGATCCTTCCTTTCTTCAAATGGAATGAACAGAGATAGAATCAGATCGATTCCCGAAATGCCTTTTTGGATCTTCCTCAATGTCCTGGCTATTCACGGAACATGAGAAGTAGATGAATAATCATCTGCTTCCAGAAGAAATTGAACTTGGGAATCCTACAAGATCAATTCATTCTTTTTTCTCTGATAGATGGTCAGAAGTTCATTTGGGTTAGAATCCTACTAAGAGGTCCACTGGAGATCAAAAAGTTTTGAAGAAAAAACAAGATGTTTCTTTTGTCCCTTCCAGGAAATTAGAAAATAAAGAAATGGTTGATATATTCAAGATAATTACATATTTACAAAATACCATCTCAATTCATCATACTTCATCAGATCTGAGATGTGATCTAGTTTTGAAGGATGAATCAGATATGGACAGTTCCAATAAGATTTGATTCTTGAACAAAAATCCATTTTTGGATTTATTACATCTATTGCAAGGCCGGAACAAAGGGGGATACGCATTACACCATGATTTTGAATTAGACGAGAGATTTCAAGAAATGGCAGATCTATTCACTCTATCAATAACTGAGCCAGATCTGGTGTATCATAGGGGATTTGCCTTTTCTATTGATTCCTATAGATTGATGCAAAAAAATTCTTGAATGAGGTATTCAACTCCAGAGATGAATCAAAATCAAAAAAGAAATATTTATTAGTTCTACCTCATCTTTTTTATGAAGAGAATGAATCTTTTTATCAAAGGATCAGAAAAAAAATTGGCCTAGATCTACTGCAGGAATGATTTGGAAGATCCAAAACTAAAAACATGGGTATTTGCTAGCAACAACATAATGGAGGCAGTCAATCACTATAGATTGATCCAAGATTGGATTCAAATCCAATATAGAACCTATGGGTACATAAGAAATGTATCAAATCGATTCTTTTTAATGAATAGATCTGATCGCAACTTCCAATATGGAATTCAAAGGGATCAAATAGAAAATGATACTCTAAATCATATAAGTATAATGAAATATATGATCAACCAACATTTATCAAATTTGAAAAAGAGTAAATGGTTTGATCCTCTTATTTCTCGAACCGAAAGATCCATGAATTGGGATCCTGATGCATATAGATACAAATGGTCCAATGGGAGCAAGAATTTCTAGGAACATTTGGAACATTTCATTTCTAAATAGAAGAACCATTTCCAAGTAGTGTTTGATCGATTACGTATTAATCAATATTCGAGTGATTGGTTTGAGGCTATCGACAGACAAGATTTGTCTAAGTCACTTCATTTCTTTTTGTTCAAGTCACTTCTCTTTTTGTCCAAGTCACTTCCCTTTTTGTCCAAGTCACTTCCCTTTTTCTTTGTGAGTATCAGGGATATACCCATTCATAGGTCTGAGATCCACATCTATGAATTGAAAGGTCCAAATGATCAACTCTACAATCAGTTGTTAGAATCAATAGGTGTTCAAATCGTTCATTTTAATAAAATGAAACCCTTCTTTTTAGATGATCATGATACTTCCTGAAGACTAAAATTCTTGATTAATGGAGGAACAATATTACCATTTTTGTTCAAAAAGATACCAAAGCGGATTATTGACTCATTCTATACTAGAAATAATAGCAGGAAATCCTTTGATAACACGGATTTCTATTTCTCAATGATATCCCACGATCGAGATGATTGGCTGAATACCGTGAAACCATTTCATAGAAGTTCATTGATATCTTCTTTTTATAAAGCAAATCGACTTTGATTCTTGAATGATCCACATCACTTCTGGTTCTATTGTAACAAAATATTCCCTTTTTTTGTGGAAAAGACCCATATCCATAATTATGATCTTACATATGGACAATTCCTCAATATCTTGTTCATTTGCAACAAAATAGTTTCTTTGTGCATCAGTAAAAAAACATATTTTTTTTGGAGAGAGAGACTACTTCACCAATCAAGTCACAGGTATCTGACATATTCATACTTAATGATTTTCCACAAAGTGGTGATGAAATGTATAAATTGTACAAATCTTTCCATTTTCCAATTTGATCTGATCCATTCATTCGTAGTGCTATTTATTTGATCACAGACATTTCTGCAACACCTCTAACAGATGAAAAAATAGCCAATTTTGAAAGAACTTATTGTAAGCCTCTTTCAGATATGAATCTATCTGATTCAGAAGGGAAGAACTTGCATCAGTATCATAGTTTCAATTCAAATGTGGGTTTGATTCACACTCCATGTTCTGAGAAATATTTACCATCCGGAAAGAGGAAAAAATAGAGTCTTTGTCTAAGGAAATGCGTTGAGAAAGGGCAAATGTATAGAACCTTTCAACAAGATAGTGCTTTTTCAAATTTCTCAAAATGGAATCTGTTCCAAACATATGTGCCATGGCTCCTTACTTCGGCAGGGTGCAAATATCTAAATTTCAACCTTTTAGATACTTTTTCAGACCCATTGCCGATACTAAGTATAAGTAGCAGTCAAAAATTTGTACCCCTTTTTCATGATATTATGCACAAATCAGATATATCATGGCCAATTCCTCAGAAAAAATTGTGGGTGATTCTTCCACAGTGGACTCTGATAAGTGAGATTTCGAGTAAGTGTTTACCGAATCTTCTTCTTTTGTCCAAAGAAATGGTTCATCGAAATAATGAGTCACCCATTCTATTGATATGGACACATCTGATATCAACAAATGCTCGAGAGTTCATCTATTCAATGCTTTTCCTTCTTCTTATTGTTGGATATCTCGTTCTTATACATCTTCTCTTTGTTTTCCAAGCCTCTAGTGAGTTACAGACAGTGTTAGAAAAGATCAAATCTTTAATGATTCCATCATACATGATTGAGTTGCAAAAACTTCTGTATAGGTATCCTACATCTGAATTGAATTCTTTTTGGTTAAAGAATCTCTTTCTAGTTGCTCTAGAATAATTAGGAAATTCTTTGGAAGAAATACAGGGTTCTACTTCTAGTGGCAACATGCTATTGGGTGGCAGTCCTGCTTATGGGATCAAATCAATACATTCTAAGAAGAAATATTTGAATATCAATCTCATCGATCGCATAAGTATCATACCAAATCCCATCAATCGAATCACTTTTTCAAGAAATATGAAACATTTAAGTCATACAAGTAAAGAGATCTATTCATTGATAAGA
Organism: Trichopus zeylanicus subsp. travancoricus; assembly: GCA_005019695.1. NCBI lineage: Eukaryota > Viridiplantae > Streptophyta > Magnoliopsida > Dioscoreales > Dioscoreaceae > Trichopus > Trichopus zeylanicus. The sequence continues at coordinate 316,177 of RXID01014236.1, forward strand.
AAAAGAAAAAAACATGAACGGTGATTAGATTGATGATAGAATAGAATCCTTGGTCGCGAACAGTGATTCAATTAATGATGAAGAAAGAGAATTCTTGATTCAGTTCTCTACCTTAATGATAGAAAAAAGGATTGATCAAATTTTATTAAGTTTGACTCATAGTGTCATGTAGCAAAGAATAACTCTAATTATCAAATGATTGAACAACCGGGATCAATTTACTTACAATACTTAGTTGACATTCATAAAAAGTATCTAATGAATTATGAGTTCAATAGATCTTGTTTAGCAGAAAGATGGATATTCCTTACTCATTATCAGATAATCACTTATTCACAAACATCGTGTGGGGCTAATAGTTTTCATTTCCCATCTCATGGAAAACACTTTTCACTCCACTTAGCCCTATCCCCTTCTAGGGGTATTTTAGTGATAGGTTCTATAGGAACTAGATGGTCTTATTTGGTCAAATACCTAGCGACAAACTCCTATGTTCATTTCATTACGGTATTTTCGAACAAGTTCCTAGATGACAAGCCTAAAGGTTATCTTATTGATGATATCGATATTGATGATAACCTTGATACAGAGCTACTAATTATGACGAATGTGCTAACTATGTATATGACACCGAAAATGGACCAATTTGCTATCACCATTCAATTTGAATTAGCAAAAGCAATGTCTCCTTGCATAATATGGATTTCAAACATTCATGATGTGTATGTGAATGAGTCGAATTACTTATCCCTTAGTCTATTAGAGAACTATCTCTCTAGGGATTGTGAAAGATGTTCCACTAGAAATATTCTTGTTATTACTTCGTCTCATATTCCCAAAAAAGTGGATCCCGCTCTAATAGCTCTAAATAAATTAAATACATGCATTAATATATGAAGACTTCTTATTTCATAACAACGAAAGCACTTTTTCATTCTTTCATATACTAGGGGATTTCATTTGGAAAAGAAAATGTTCCATACTAACGGATTTGAGTCCATAACCATGGGTTACAATGCACAAGATCTTGTAGCACTTATCAATGAGGCCCTATGAATTAGTATTACATAGAGGAAATCAATTATAGAAACTAATAAAATTAGATCAGCTCTTCATAGACAAAGTTGGGATTTGCGATCCCAGGTAAGATCAGTTCAGGATCATGGGATCCTTTTCTATTAGATAGGAAGGGCTGTTGCACATAACGTACTTCTAAGTAATTGCCCCATAGATCCTATATCTATCTATATGAAGAAGAAATCATGTAAGGAAGGGGATTCTTATTTGTACGAATAGTACTTCAAACTTGGAACGAGCATGAAGA
>RXID01014236.1:325000-400000 GCA_005019695.1 Trichopus zeylanicus subsp. travancoricus
CTCACAAGAATGAATCAAATAGAACAAATCACAAAAGACAATAAAAAAAAGTTCTAATTTATGATGATAAAAAACTACAATTGCATAAAGATATTTAGCAGATACTCAAAAGATAATATATCCAATTAATACATAAATCACATTCTTTTATGAAATTTTGCATTGAATATATATATAATATATATATATTAATATTTTGCTATGTACCATTAATATTTTTAGGATCAATGTACAACTTTTCTTTGAATAAAAAATATCAATAAATCCATCATTTATAAGGGTCAAATAAATCAAAATACAATGAATTTTTTTTATTATAAAAAAATCATTTTCCAATACTAATATAATTCAAAATATTATTCAAATTAGTAATAATAATTCAAATATTTCTTACAAGAACCTATCCTACTTGTCTCAAGCATCTGTATTTTATATATTATCATAGAGCCAATTACTTAAGACCCAATTATTAATAAGTCTTATTTGAGATCTGTACGTTAATATGATAGAACTTATCCATTAATTGGTGATACAATTAAGAATTATTGTATGGCATAAGAAATACTTGATGCCAAATCAAAGTATAAGAAAATTGATAAGTCTAAAATGAGTGAATGGAAAAACTGGTTAAAGGTTCATTATCGATACAATTTATCTCAGACCAAATGTTCTCAATTAGTACCGCAAAAAGGACAAAATAAAATAAATAAAGTCAATAAATGTCATATCCTGCAAAATAAAGACTCAATAAAATTGGATTTGTATAAAAAAGAAAAAGACCAATTAATTTATTACATGAAACAAGATTATTATAAGGTGCATTCATTGAAGAGTCAAAAAGAAAAATAAAAAAAACACTACAGATATGATCTTTTATTACATGAATATATGAATTATAGGAATAGGGAAGACTCATATATTTATGGACCAACATTAAAAGTAAATGAGAACCAAGAAATTCCATATAATTTCAATACTATTAAACTCGAATCATTTTATATATTGGTAAGTATAGTTATTAGCGATTACCTGGAGGAAGGATATATTATTGATATGGATCAAAATATGGATAGAAAGTTTTTGGATTGTAGAATTCTTCTTGATTGGATGAGAACGAATCAAAATCAAGAAAGGTTATATCATAGCATATCAAATCCAAAACCTTGGTTCTTCCAAGAATGTGGACTACTTGTTAATGCATATAAGATTAAACCGCTTAATGGATATAGGATGAAATCACGAATCATACCAATTCAATTACTTTTTTTGGATTTTCATAGAAATGAAAATATTAGTCAATCTAAAGACATTAATGTAGATCAAAAAAAGAATAAGAATCTTCCTATATCATCTAATAAAAAAGAATATCTTGAATTCAAAAACTCCAACAAAGAAAAAAAGGAGCAACAAGGCCAAGGAAATCTTAGATCAGACCTACAAAAATAAAATGAAAAAAAAGATGTTGAAGATAATTACACAAAATCAGAAATTAAAATTAAAAACATAAAAATAAAAAACAATGAAAAAAAGAAGGAAGGAGAACTAGATTTTTTTTGAAAAAATATTTCCTTTTTCAATTAAAATGGAATGACTCTTTGGATCAAAGAATATTGAATAATGTCAAGGCATAATGTCTCCTACTTCGACTGATAAATATAAAGGAAATTGCTATATCCTCGATTCACATGGGGGAGATGCATCTGGATGTAATGTTGCTTAAAAAGCATATAATTGTTAAATAACTGATTAAAAAAAGGAATATTCATTATTGAACCAATTCATCTATCTTTAAAAAGGTGTGTAAAATTCCAATTTATTATATATCAAAATATAGCAATTTCATTGATCAATAAAAACTAAACTAATGGAAAATACATAAAAAAAGATATGTTGTTGATAAGCAAAGTTTAGATAGATCCATTCGATGATATAACAATATGCTTGTGAGTGAAGACAAAAATAATTATGATTTTCTTGTTCTGGAAAATATTCTATCTCCTAGACATTGCAGAGAATTAAGAATTCTAATTTGTTTTAATTCCTGGAATTGTAATGTTGTGGATAGAAATCCAATATTTTACAATAAAAACAACATAAAAAAGTACATACAATTTGGAATGAGCATCTTAATAGAGATACAAATAAATTCACTAAATTTAAATTGTTTCTTTGGCCCAATTGCCGATTAGAGGATTTAGCTTGTATGAATTGTTATTGGTTTGATACCAATAATGGTAGTTGATTTAGTATGGCAACGATACATATGTATCTGTGATTCAAAATTATCAAATGGTATATTTCCTACCTATTCATATAAGAAATACATGACATATCTTGTAGGTAGATAAAAGCAAAAATATATGCTGTGTTAGATTCTACATGATACTGATTTAGTAGCATATCTGTATCCATTCAACTAGATCTAGGAAGAAATGTGTGGAATCTTTTCAGATACAAAAAAATCATTCTCTTTCATGAATGCAAAAATTTCCTTTTCTAACAATATCCAAATTGAATTTGGATTTGCATAAGTAAAAAGGTAGTATATGAATAAATCTAAATTTTTGTCTCTACCAGATTAAATAACTGGCATAAGAATTTTTTTCTTATTTTTTCTGATTGATAAAATCCATGAAAAAGAAATAAAAAGATTAAAAAAAATTTATGATAAAAAATTCATCCATCTCAGTCATTCCACAAGAAGAAAAATAGGAAACTAGGGGATCTATTGAATTTCAAGTATTCAGTTTTAGCAATAAGATACAGAGACTTGCTTCAAATTTAGAATTGCACAAAAAGGATTTTTTGTTGCAAAGAGGTCTACGAAAAATTCTGGGAAAACGTCAACGACTGCTGACTTATTTGTCAAAGAAAAATAGAGTATGTTATAAGAGATTAATTGGGCAGTTGGATATTCGGGAGCCTCAAACTCGTTAATTTCAAGATTCATTTGCATTTTTTATATTAGTTATTTGTTTTAATGAACCTTGATAAATTCAAGAAATAATGAATCAGGGAAGAAAAGATATGATTGTACCAGATACAAGAAAGGGTCTCATGATAGTTAATATGGGTCCTCACCATCCATCAATGCATGATGTTCTTCGATTAATCCTTACTCTCGATGGTGAAGATGTTATTGACTTTGAACCCATATTGGGATATTTACACAGAGGAATGGAAAAAATAGCTGAAAATCAAACAATTATATAATATCTACCTTATGTAACACGTTGGGATTATTTAGCTACCATGTTCACAGAGGCAATAATGGTAAATGCGCCAGAACAATTGGGAAATGTTCAAGTACCCAAAAGGGCCAGCCATATAAGAGTAATTATGCTAGAACTGAGTCATATATCTTCTCATTTACTATGGCTTGGACCTTTTATGGCGGATATTGGTGCACAAACTCCCTTTTTCTATATTTTGGAGAGAGGGAATTGCTGTATGATTTATTCAAAGCTGCTACGGGTATGCGAATGATGCATAATTATTTCCGTATCGGAGGAGTAACTGCTGATCTACCCCATGGCTGGATAGATAAATGTTTGGATTTCTGTGATTATTTTCTAGGTGGAGTTGCTGAATATAAAAACTTATTATGCGAAATCCCATTTTTTTTAGAATGAGTTGAAGGGGTGGGCATTATTGGTGGGGAGGAAGCAATAAATTGGGGCTTATCAGGACCAATGGTAAGAGCTTCTAGAATCCCGTGGGATCTTCATAAAGTTGATCATTATGAGTGTTACAATGACTTTGATTGGGAAGTCCAATGGCAAAAAGAGGGAGATTCATTAGCTCATTATTTAATAAGAATAGGTGAAATGACATAATCCATAAAAATTATTCAACAGGCTATAGAAGGGATTCCCATGGGGCCCTATGAAAATTTGGAAGTCTGACACTTTGATAGAACAAGAAATTCTGAATGGAATCATTTTGCATATAGATTCATTAGTAAAAAACCTTCACCCAATTTGGAATTGTCAAAACAAGAACTTTATATGAGAGTAGAAGCCCCAAAAGGATAATTAGGAATTTATCTAATAGGAGATAATAGTGTTTTTCCCTGGAGATGGAAAATTTGTCCACCCAGTTTCATCAATTTGCAAATTCTTTGCAAACTAGTTAAAAGAATGAAATTGGCTGATATCATGATGATACTAGGTAGTATAGATATCATTATGGGAGAAGTTGATCATTGAAATGATAATTGATACGACAGAAGTCCAATCTATTAATTCTTTTTCTTCAGAATCTTTAAAAGAAGTCTATGGATTCATATGGCTATTTCTCCCTATTTTGACCCTTATATTAGGAATCATAATAGGGATACTGGTAATTGTGTGGTTAGAAAGAGAAATCCCTATAGCTAAACAACAACATATTGGGGCAGAATATGCCGGTCCATTGGGAATTCTTCAAGCTCTAGTGGATGGGACCAAACTACTTTTTAAAGAGGACCTCTTACCATCTAAAGGGAATATTCATTTGTTTAGTATTGGGCCATCTATAGCAGTCATATCAATTTTACCAAATTATTTAGAAATTCCTTTTGGGGATCATCTTATTTTAACTGATCTCAGTATAGGTGTTTTTTTATGGATCACTATTAAGTATTGCGCCTATTGGGCTTCTTACGTTAGGATATGGATCAAATAATAAATATTCTTTTTCGGGTGGTCTACGAGCTGCTACTTAATCTATTAGCTATGAAATATCATTAACTCTATGTGTCTTATAAATATCTCTACGTGTGATTTGTTGAACATGAGCTTTTCCCTCTCTACTAAAAATAAGGAAAAAAAATGAAAGAAAAGACCTTAAATATATTGAATAGATATTCTCTTTTTATTTATCATTTGAGGTGATGAGTTAAAGCTGATAGTTATATAAGTGAAACAAAACAGTCAAAAAATTTGCCGTAAGAAGACAAAATCACATTCCCTTTGTACAAGAATAAAGTGAAAGTAAACATAAATGGTTTACACCGTCCCAAGATTGAGATTCTTTGATTAGATTAGTGTTATCATATCTTGAAGTGGGTGCAAAAGATCAATCGTATGAAGTTTCTACTACTATCTTGTATGTATTACCATACCGAGGATCAATAAAAAATTAGTGGACAATTAGGAACACTAAGGAACACAAAAGATTAGTAATATAGATAATCTCAAGTATCAAAAAGGAGGTATTTCCACATTAAAAAAATATCATAACAAGGCTTTAAGTTGGTAGAAATGATCTAGCAGTACTCCCACACAATTCTAGAGTATGCTCTTACTCACTGATTAAATAAATAACTAGCAAGAAAAATTAATCCTTTATTTTTTTTTTTTCAGAGTAGCTTCCTTTTATTTTAAGTTCTCAGAAAGAATACAAGAACAAAAGAAATGGAACGCATACAATAATACAATAAAAAAGTATAATAGATAGAATAAAAAAAATGAATAATAATAAAAAGATCCTTATTTCTTTTTTTCCTCCATCCATACATATACATATGGAATTCTTATCATGATTTATGAACTAGTATCTAATTCCTTAATTTATATACTGAGTATTTTATTAAAAGATTAAGTTATTACTGAACAAGAAAAATTGGAATTCTATGGGATGCGATCGATTCAGAAGTGTTTTTTTGTTATCCTAGCAAACGGAATTTTTTTGGTCTAATTTAGGACTATGTTATGTATCTTTATTCTTCTATTTCCCTACAAAGATGCTAATAATACTGGTCCTTACATTTAGTTGTAACCATAGAGGAGCCGTATGGAGGTCTCATGTACAGTTTTGGAATAGCGATACGAACAGTGATGTTATTATTGACTATGATTATCTAACAGTTTAAGTACAGTTGATATAGTTGAGGCATAGTCAAAATACAGTTTTGGGAGGTGGAATCTGTGGTGTCAACCCATAGGGTTTATAGTTTTCCTAATTTCTTCTCTAGAAGAATGTGAGAGATTACCTTTTGATTTACCAAAAGTAGAAGAAGAATTAGTAGCGGGTTATCAAATCGAATATTCAGGTATCAAATACGGTTTATTTTATGTTGCTTCTTACCTAAATGTGTTTGCTCCTTCACTATTTGTAATAGTCCTTTACTTAGGAGTTGGAGTTTATTTATTCCGTACATATTCCATCCCGAACTTTTCGTAAAATAGAAAATGGTTGCAGTCTTTGGAATTCCAATTGCTATCTTTATTACATTAGTTAAAGCTTATTTATTTCTGTTCATTTCTATCACAACAAGATGGACTTTACCTAGGATGAGAATGGACCAACTATTAAATCTTGGATGGAAATTTCTTTTACCTATCTCTCTTGGTAATCTCTTATTGACAACTTCTTTGCAACTTGCTTCACTATAAGTAAAAAATAATGATATTCTACAACCTCTTTCAAACAAGAAAAAGAAACATCAATTTATTCATGGATATACAATATGTTCCCTATGGTGACTGGGTTCATAGATTACGGTCAACAAACAGTACGAGCTACAGGGTACATTGGTCAAAGTTTTATAATTACCTTATCCCACACAAATCGTTTACCTATAACTATTCAATATCCTTATGAAAAATCGATCACATCAGAGCATTTTTGCGGTCGAATTCACTTTGAATTTGATAAATGTATTGCTTGTGAAGTATGTGTTCGTGTATGTCCCACAGATCTACCTATTGTTGATTGGAGATTAGAAAAAAATAGTAAAAAAAGACAATTGCTTTTGGGTTCTTTATATTTTGTGGTAACTGTGTCGAGTATTGTCCAACAAACTATTTATCAATGACTGAAGAATATGAACTTTCTACTTATGATCGTCACGAGTTGAGTTATAATCAAATTGCCTTGGGACGGTTACCGATGTCAATAATTGGAGATTACACAATTCAAACATTTCTGAATTCGACTCAAATCCAAATAGACAAGGATAAACCACTTGATTTGAGAACGATTACAAGATTCTTTTGTTGTGTTTGGTTAGTAACTACAAATACTAATTATAACCACTTGGTGATGAGAATTATTCTTTAATTTAAACTCAAAATATATTTTTGTGATGATTTTGAATATTTGAACTACTTTTTTCTTTTTGCCTAAAAAAAATAGGATAGGATTGGTCCAATAAGTTTATCTACATTAATCCATAATACATGAAGAAAAAATTTAAATTAGGAACGTATCATATACAAGATACAAGAAAAAAATAGAGTAACCTTTTTCCTGGACCATTCGGTAAGGTCATGAAATATCTTTATCACTTATTTTATACATTATACATAATGGATTTACTTGGACCAATACATGGTATTCTTGTAAAATTTCTGGGATCAATTCTTATATTAGGGGGTTTGGGAGTGGTATTACTTACCAATCCCATTTTTTCTGCTTTTCCATTGGGATGCATTCTTTTTTGTATATCCTTATTCCATATTCCATCAAACTCCTATTTTGTAGTGTTGTGCAGCTCCTTATTTATGTGGGAGCCATAAATGTCTTAATCATATTTGTTGTAATGTTCATGAAGAGTTCAGAATATTCCAATGATTCCCATCTTTGGACCGTTGGAGATGAAGTTACTTCAGTGATTTCTACAAGTATTTTTTTTCACTAATTACTACTATCCTAGACACATCATGGTGAGGAATTATTTGGACTACAAGTTCAAACCAGATTATAGAACAGGACTTAATAAGTAATGTTCAACAAATTGGGATTCGTTTATCAACCAATTTTTATCTTCCGTTTGAACTTATTTCAATAATTCTTCTAATTTCTTTAATAGGTGCAATTACTATGGCTCGTTAGTAAAAATACTTAGAATTAAAAGTAAAAGAAAAGTTCTAAATCAAATGGAAAATAGAAAGATTTTTGGTTAAATCTATTGCCAATACCTTCTTTTGTTTTGTAATTGTTCTATTCTAGTCAAGGAAATCCAGTTGAATTTTTGTTCATATCGAAATTTGATGAGAAATTAGTGAATGATGTTCGAACATGTATTTTTTGTGAGTGTATATTTATTCTCAATTGCTATTTATTGATTGATCATAAGTCAAAACATGGTTAGAGCACTTATGTGTCTTGAACTTATACTAAATTCAGTTAATATTAATATTGTAACATTTTCTGAATTATTCGATAATTGCCAATTAAAAGGAGACATTTTCTCAATCTTTGTTATAGCTATTGCAACCACTAAAGTAGCTATTGGGCTAGCTATTCTTTCAGCAATCCATTGTAATAGAAAATCAACTCATATTAATCAATTGAATTTGTTGAATAATTAATTCCAATAAAATTAAATATAAAATAATCATATACATATAAATAAAGACATATATATAGTATGATTATAGTAGAATTTATATAGTATAATTATAGTATAATTAATTAGAATTAACTATACTATAATAAATTCTATTAATTTCTAATCTAAATCCATTAGAATTCATTTTTCTATTGATTTTGACCAATTCGAATTGAAATTCGCATGCATTATGACCGCGTTTGTGAAAACAGAAGTAAAAGTTTATTGGCCCTTTCTTATGAACAGAGTTAGAAATATTAATCTATCTTTAGTTTAGTTTTTAGTTTAGATATGGATTCAAAAATTTGATAGACCACCATTCATTTGGTATCTATAATCTATAATATAAATATATGATTCAGTTACTATGAACCAGATCGAAAATTCTTATGTTCAAAACTTGAATTTATAGATCCAATGTCGCATTTAGTAAAAATTTATGATACATGTATAGGATGTACTCAATGTGTATGAGCTTGCCCCACAGATGTATTGGAAATGATACCTTGGGATGGATATAAAGCTAAGCAAATTGCTTTCGCACCAAGAATCGAGGACTGTGTGGCTTGTAAGAGATGTGAATCCACCTGCCCAACCGATTTTTTGAGTGTCCACATTTATTTATGGCATGAAATAACTCGCAGCATGGGTCTCTCTTATTGATACACTACAAAAAACTCCACTTGAATCATTTGATTCCTTTTTACTAACAAAAACCCATACTCGATAAAATATATTATTCCGAGCATGGGTTTTTCTGGTCAAAGTGTATCTTGTCTTTATCATGAGTTCTTTTCCTTAGTTAACAATAATTGTTGTTTTGCTGATATTTGCAGGTTCTTCAATTTGTTTTCTCCCCTATAAAGGGAATAAGGTGTTTCGCTGGTATACCATATGTATTAGCTTATTAGAACTCCTCCTAAAAACCTATGTATTCTGTAATCATTTCCAATTGGATGATCCATTAATCCAATTGAGGGAGGATTATAAATGTATAAATATTTTGGATTTTCACTGGAGACTGGGGATCGTTGAACTTTCCATAGGACCTATTTTACTAACAGGATTTATCACTATATTGGCTACTTTAGCGGCTTGGGTAGTTACTCAAAATTCATGATTATTCTATTTACTGATGTTAGTGATGTACAATGATCAAATAGGACTATTTTCTTCTTGAGACCTTTTACTTTTCATATGGGAATTAGAATTAATTCTTGTTTACTTACTTCTATCTATGTGTGTGTGTGTGGGGGGGGGGGTTCTATTTTTCTCTTAATAGGAGTTCTAGGTATGGGTTTATATGGTTCTAATGAACCAACATTAGATTTTGAAAGATTGGCTAATCATTCATACCCTGTGGCTTTGGAAATAATATCCTATTTTGGTTTCCTTATTGCTTATGCTGTCAACTTGCCGATTATACCCTTGCATACATGGTTACTGAATACCCATGGAGAAGCACATTACAGTACATGTATGCTTCTAGCTGGGATCTTATTAAAAATGGGAGCATATGGATTGATTCGAATTAATATGGAATTATTATCCCATGGTCATTATATATTTTCTCCATGGTTGGTGATAGTCGGAATGATACAAATAATCTATACAGCTTCAACATCTCTTGGTCAATGCAATCTAAAAAGGAGAATAACCTGCTCTTCCATATCTCATATGGGTTTCCTAATTATAGGAATTGGTTCTATAACTGACACGAGTCTCAATGGGGCTATTTTACAAATACTCTCTCATGGATTTATTGGTGCTGCACTTTTTTTCTTGTCAGGAATGAGTTGTGATAGAATACATCTTGTTTATATGGATGAAATGGGTGGGATATCTCTTCCAATGCCAAAAATATTTACTATGCTTAGTAGTTTTTCTATGGCTTCTCTTGCATTGCTGGGAATGAGTGGCTTTATTGCAGAATTAGTAGTATTTTGGGGAATAATTACCAGCTAAAAATATCTTTTAATGCTAAAAATCCTAATTACTTTTGTAATGGCAATTGGAATGATATTAACTCCTATTTATTTATTGTCTATGTCACCTCAGATATTCTATGGATACAATTTATTCAATGTCCCCAAATTTGTGGATTCTAGACCACGAGAACTATTTGTTTCTATTTGTATCTTTCTACAAGTAATAGGGATTGGTATTTATCCGGATTGTGTTTTCTCATTATCAATTGATAAGATAGAAGTTATCTTATCTAATTATTTTCATAGATAATTTTTTTTTATTAATGAGACAATTCTTTGATTTAAATTTTAAATTTTGTATCTCCTGTATAATGGAAAAAAAGATAAAGTGAATTAGAATTGTAATGGGATACATTTCTAGTTTTGGAGAACCACTCAAGTGGTTCTCCAAAACTCGCACAAACTTTCATTACATACGAGACAATATCCTCATGTATTCTTTTGTATTTATTGTTTATGTAATTTATTCAATTACATGTTAATGTGAATGAACCATAACTATGTAGACCTATTCCTAATAGATTGATCCCAAAATAGCATATCCAAATTATAAGAAGTCCTATAGAAGCCACAAATGCGGAATTCGTACCTTGCAAATTTTATTTATTCTAGTATGCGAATAAATTACAATCTTTGGGGTCCCAATTCCAATAAGATCCCCATACCTCATTAGCCCACACTGCTCCAGAAAGTATGCCCATGGTTAAAAAGATGAACCTTAAACTAATGATGCGATAGGCCTAATAATCCAGACGTTGAGTCAATTGATATTTGTAATAATTTCAAAATAAAAGAAAAGAAGTGTTTTCAATTGAAAAACACTTCTTTTTCTATTCAAATATTGGGTCTTACTAAAGAAAAATGATTTAATTAAGATTAAGAAATTTTCATTTTACGAAAAAGATCGATGTTTTTTTCGAAATGTAATGACTAAAAGAGTGACTAATAATAATGATCCACATAAAAGAGTTACATAGCTCAATAACATCATACTTACGTGCATCATTAACCATTGGGATTTTAGAACAGGCACTAATATTGCAGATTGATGCATTTCAGTTGAAAGATCCGATGTGGCGAATCCTTGAATAAAAATGGCACTTGGTGCAGTTATTGTGCTTAAATCATTTTTGCGATTCCTAAGATATGGAATCATATGAATAATGGAGAAACTCCACGAAAGGACGACTAATGACTCGTATAAATTACTTAACGGAAAATGTTTGGAATAAATCCACCGAGTAATTAATAATCCTGTTATAGAAAAAAAAGTAGCTATTATCCCCTTTTCCAAGGAATCACGTAATCCTGGAATTTTGTGGATTAATAAGGTCATCAAATGAATCGTAATCACAATCAAAATGATCCAAAAAGAGATATGAGTTAATATATGTTCTAAAGTTACAAATATCATAAAAGGGGGGTCCCATTGAAAAATATAAATCGGGAATTGAATACATTTTATAATGTATCCATTATACCTTTTTTTGGGGGGGGGGGGGTGCCGCCACTCGGACTTGAACCGAGATGCTCTAGCACTGCTTCCTAAGAGCAGCGTGTCTACCGATTTCACCATGGCGGCTTACTTGAAATAATAATAGTAAATTCATGTCGAATCGTTGACATTCGGCAATTCAATCTAGTTTAGGAAACAAGAATTTTATTTTCATATGAGATATAGAACTAAGAATAAGAATGGAATTTTCCTTTTTCTATCTTTTTTTGATGATTTATTCTTGGTTTCTTTCATCGATCCAAAAAAAATAGATTTTAGCAATGAACAAAATCAAATAAAACTAGTTTAGTATTTCATATGTATCACAATTTCATCACTAAATCCAATTTTTAAAAAAAATTTTGATACCTTAATTTAATTAAGTATTAATATTCCCTAGTATGTAAATAATTTACAATTTATGGTAAGATATTTACCTAATCAATTAGGTTTTGGGGCTAAGTATATAACAAAAGAATTTCAATCTCTATCACAATTGTACTTTTCATAATAGAATAATCAAATAAATCGTGAAAAGTACAATTGATAGAAAAAACAACATCTCATCATGAGTTAAATCTATATATTGTAATGAAAAATAAAAAAATAGAAAATGAAAATAAAACCCACTAGATAATAAACCGAAGAATTGGTATTCTACATACTATAATAGTTAGTTCTAATTTATATTGAGTTCAATACATTAATTAATACGAATCATTCATCTTAAAAAAATGACTTTTTATTTCGTGCCGTATGGATTCAGATTAGTCCAAGTTTTTTTTTCCTCTTTGTTGTACAAATAAACTTTTGGAATGTCTGGTAGAAACCGATTTAACTAAAGAAAAAGCTTTTCCTGCAACTAAATATGCTATTTTCCTCCAAATACTTCTACGAATACATTTTTTTGATATAGAAGTTCATTTTTGGGGGACCACCATTTACATTACTAATTTTTATTGTTCTATGTGGAAGACATGTGTTGTTTAAAGAAGATTGTTCTTTCTTTTTAACTAATTGCGTTGCACGAACACGAATAAGAGTTTTTTTTATTTAACATTTTTTTCATTTTATTTTCTCAGAAAATTTTTTTGTTTCTAATATGCAACATATATATATATAATAAAATCAAAAAAGAAAATCCTATATAAATTATGTAGAAATTGATATATAAATAAAATATATAATACATGCCCATCACATAACATATGGCATTAACATATTAACACTGGTTAATACTAAATAAAAAAAGATCTAATTATTCTAGTTAATTTATTTGAAATCTAACTCATTGTGTAATTGATTAATTAGTTTGTCAAATTAATTAATTAGATTCCAATCAAATAAGAAAAACTTCTATTTATTGGAAATCCCCAGTCCTATGATACTTCATATAGAACTGAAATAAAAAAATAACTAAGGTTATCTTATCAGGTTTTGTAGTTCTAATTTAAATTAAAATTATAGCCTCCTTGCCCCGAACTTGATCAATTATCAATTAATTGATTAAGTTGCACCAAAACAATAGTTGATTCGAATATAGATCATATTGCTAATTAATTATATTAAATAATTAATGAGCAATATGATCTATATTCAAATCAATTAAAAAATGAAATTTTGTTTATTGTTATTTTTAAAAAAGATAGAATTGGTGGACTAGAAACAACTAAACTAAATTCATTAAAATAGAGAAAAATTGGAATTTGTTTTTCTTTATGGAACATATATATCAATATGCATGGATAATACCCTTTCTTCCACTTCCAGTTACTTTGTTAATAGGATTTGGACTTCTGCTTGTTCTGACAACAACAAAGAATAGTCGTCGTATGTGGACTTTTGTTAGTGTTTTACTGCTAAGTATAGTTATAGGGTTTTCGGTCAATCTGGCTATTTAGCAAATAAATGGAAGTTTTATCTATAAAAGAGAGGAGGATAGGCCATTTAATTTGATGGTCAGAGGAGATTGAAGGCTAAGCAGTGGTAATTAGAAAGATTCCTGGGGGAAAAATAGAGATGTCTCCTACGTTACCTGCAATATGTGGAAGTAGCAACGTATTTTCATAGAGTCATTCGGTCTGAATGCTACATGAAGAACATAAGCTAGATGATGGAACGGGGAGACCTAGGATGTAGAAGATCATAACATGAGTGATTCGGCAGATTTAGATTCCTATATATCCACTCATGTGGTATTTCATCATACGATTCATATAACATTCATCTGTCTAGATATCATCATATACATCTAGAAAGCTATGTGCTCTAGAAGAAGCTTGTATAGTTTGGGAAGGGGTTTTTATTGATAAAAAAGAAGAATCTACTTCAACCGATATGCCCTTAGGCACGGCCATACATAACATAGAAATCACATTTGGAAAGGGTGGACAATTAGCTAGAGCAGCAGGTGCTGTAGCAAAACTGATTGCAAAAGAGAGTAAATCGGGCACATTAAAATTACCATTTGAGGAGGTCCGTTTGATATCCAAAAACTGCATACTAATAGTTGGACAAGTGGGTAATGTTGGGGTGAACCAAAAAAGTTTGGGTAGAGCCAGATCTAAGTGTTGGCTAGGTAAGTGCCCTATAGTAAGAGGAGTAGTTATGAACCTTGTAGACCACCCCCATGGGGGAGGTGAAGGAAGAGCCCCTATTGGTAGAAAAAACCCACAACCCCTTGGGGTTATCCTGTGCTTGGAAGAAGTAGGAAAAGGAAAAAAATATAGTGATAGTTTTATTCTTCATCACCATAAATAGGAATATTGAAAATCAATTTTTTGGAATTTGCAATAATGTGATGGGCGAATGACGGGAATTGAACCTGCGCATGGTGGATTCACAATCCACTGCCTTGATCCACTTGGCAACATCCGCCCCTTATCTAGCTAAAAGATTTTCCCTTTTTTCCATTTATCATTATTGTATTTATTCTTACCTTATTAGATTGAGATATTGAACATAGTTTAAAATGTAAAAATAAAGGAGTAATCCATTGTGACACATTCACTAAAAAAAAATCCTGTTGTAGCTAATCATTTATCAGGAAAAATGGAAAAACTAAACATGAGGGAGGAGAAAGAAATAATAGTAACTTGGTCTCGAGCATCTACCATTATACCCGCAATGTTTGGACATACAATCACCATTCATAATGGAAAAGAACATTTACCTATTTATATAACAGATCAGATGGTAGATCACAAATTCGGAAAATTTTCCCCTACTCTGACTTTCGCGAGATATGCGAGAAATGATAATAAATCTCGTCATTAATTTTTCCATTTTTATTTTCTATTTTAGTAAAGTAGCAAAATTAGTTATCATTCATTGGTAGGAGATAGCCTTATGATAAAGATAAAGAACTCGACTTCAAGAGGGGGAGCAATACCAAATCTCTTGCTTTGGAACAAGATATTGGATATTGCTTCTTCAACGATCCATATACATTAAGACAAAAGTCTTATCCATTTGTAGATGGGGCTTCAATAGCGGCTAGGTCTAGAGGGAAGTTGTGAGCATTACGTTCATGCATTACTTCCATGCCAAGATTAGCATGATTTATAATATCAACCCAAAGGTTAATGACACAGCCTTGACTATCAACTACAAATTAGTTGAAATTGAAACCATTTAAATTGAAAGCCGTAGTACTAATACCCAAAGCAGTAAACCAAATACCTACTACAGGCCAAGCAGCCAAGAAGAAATGTAAGGAATGAGAATTAATGAAACTAGCATATTGGAATATCAATCAGCCAAAATAACCATGAGCAGCTATGATATTATAAGTTTCTTCCTCTTGACCAAATTTGTAACCTACATTAGCAGATTTATTTTTAGTGGTTTCCCTTATCAAACTAGAGGTTACCAAAGAACCATGCATAGCACTAAATAGGGAGCCGCCGAATACACCAGCTACACCTAACATGTGAAATGGATGCATAAGGATATTGTGTTCTACCTGGAATACAATCATAAAATTGAAAGTACCAGAAATTCCTAAAGGCATACCATCAGAAAAAGTTCCTTTCCCAATAGGGTAGATCAAGAAAATAGTAGTAGCAGCTACAACAGGAGCTGAAGATGCTACAGTAATCCAAGGACGCATACCCAGACAGAAACTAAGTTCCCACTCATGACCCATATAACAAGCTACACCAAGTAAGAAGTGTAGAATAATTAGCTCATAAGAACCACAATTGTATAACCACTCATCAACAGATGCCGCTTTCCATATCGGATAAAAATGCAAATTGATAGCTGCAAACGTAGGAATAATGGCACCAGAGATAATATTGTTTCCATAAAGTAGAGACCCAGAGACAGATTCACGAATACCATCAATATCTACCAAAGCAGCAGTGATGAAGGTGATAATAAATACAAAAATTACGGTCAATAAGGTAGGGATCATCAAAACACCAAACCACCCAATGTAAAGACGGTTTTTAGTGCTGGTTATCCAGTTGCAGAAATGACCCCATAGGCTTGTACTTTCGCATCTCTCTAAAATTGCAGTCATGATAAGATCTTGGTTTATTCTATTTTTAAGGACTCCCGAGCACATGTATTAACTCTAGTTATCTAAAATCTAGATATAGATAATACGAAGGCTTGTTATTTAAGAGTATAACATGCGCTATATGTTAATGTCAACCAATCTCCATACCGTAGATTTCTATTTATCTGACTAAATTGACCAGAATAATTTCTAAATCAAATAAATCAAATAATTTGAATTTTCAAATTCTAGTAGAAAAAAACCTTTTTCCTTTCCATATGGGTTGCTCGGGACTTGAACCCGGAACTAGTCAGATAGAGTAGATAATTTTTTCCGTCTTGTTGTAATAGATGAAAACAAACCTCTCCCCAAACTATGCTTGCATTTTTCATCGCACACAACTTTCCCTATGTATACATATACAACTTAGACCCTGAAAAAAATTTGGAATAGTCAGTTGATTCAACCACTACACTATTCCATGAGCATTTCAGAATGCAAATTCATAAATTTATCTTGATCAATTATCAAATTTCAATTTTATTTTCATAAATGGAATTTGCATTATATTACATAAGGTTAAGGTCTCATAATCAATTATGAAAAATCCCACAAGTCATTACTACAGATAATATCCAAATACCAAATCTGTCCTGTATGTAATTGAAAAGGGGTTTCTGGTAAGATTAAATAAAGAATTTGTTCTTCTTCTGTAAAGAATTCTTCCAATAATCTCAAATATAATCTTTGCAAAAAAGCACATGTTGTACTTTTATGTTTACGAGCCAAAGTTCTAGCACATGAAAGCCAAAGTATATACTTTGTTCGATACAAACTCTGCTTTTTTGAGGATCCACTGTGTTTAATGAGAAAGATTTCTACATATCTGACTAAATCGATGAATAATATCCAGACCAGATTGGCTTACTAATAGGATGCCCAGATACATTACAAAATTTTGCTTTAGACAATGATCGAATAAGAAGAATAACTAAAACCATAGTATAAAATTTCTTAGTAAGAGTATCTATTAAAAATGCATTTTCTAGAATTTGATTCCTTACCACCAAAAAATTTATTAGTACACTTAAAAGATAACCCATAAAATAGAAAGAATAATTTAATAATTGGTTTATATGAATCCTATGCAGTTGAGACCAAAATTGAAAATAATATTGCCAAAAATTGACAAAGTAAGATCTCCATTTCTTCATCATAAGATGAGTTCCCTTTGAAGCCAGAATTGCTTTTTCTTGATATAGAACATAATGCATGAAAGGATCCTTAAAGAACCACAAGGTCTTCTGAAAATGAAAATAATTAGAACACGCTACTATAAAAAACTGTTCCATTTTTCCATAGAAATGTGTTCGCTCAAGAAAAGGCCCATAAGATGTTGATAGTAAATAAGAGGATTTTTTTTACAAAAAAAACTAATATAAATTCACATTCAGAGACATAAGAATTGTATAGGAATCAAAAAAATCTTTGATTTCTTTTGAATTTGAATTGAAATGATGTAAATAGATTTTTTTGGAATAATGAAACTACTCAAATTATAATATTCGTGAAGAAAGAATCACAATAAATGCAAAGAAGAAACATCTTGGGTCCAGCATTGAAGGATTTGAACCAAGATTTCCAGATGGGTGGGATGGGGTATTAATATATCTGACACAAAATTAAAATGTGAAAATTTATCCACTAAAAAAGGAAATATTGAATGAATAGATTGGAAATTTTGAGATTTAGGTATTTCTTTTTGTTCAACGAAAAACCCTAATCGCTGCAAGAATGGAATTTCCATAATGACTGCAAAACCTTCTAATATCATTTGGGAATAAAAAAAATTATTGTGCCCAACGCTTTGATTTTGGCTCGAATCATCAACTGAATAAATCAAATAATTTTGTTGATAAATTTAAATATTTACTTGTTTCACAACTACTGAACTAGTTTTATTGTCATAATCCAAAATTTCTACAAAAATCGAACCATTTAAACCATGATCATAAGCAAGTGTATAAATATACTCCTGAAAGGGAAGCGAATATAGGAAGGGCCTTTGCTTAGATCCATATTTTTATAAATAGCCTTGTATTTGTTCCATTTTCATTTCTACTTGAACAGGAAACGAGGGGCTTTTCTTGGGTTATCAAATTATACATAGTGCAATACAGTCAGAATAGGATATATATTATGTATATAGTAATAGTAAGAAAATATATACCTGGAGATAGAGAGAGTCCAATCAATAGATCTTTTTCTCTACTTTTCTATCCAATGGGTTTATGTTTTTATGTTCTTTAAAATTACAAGAGTGTAAAAATCGTTTATTTTTGCAACCTAATCTCTCTTTTGACTTTGGAATAAAGGTTTTTTTATCAGTATACAATTTGTTCTACACATTTGTATCCAACCCATAATTCTACTATAATTAGAATAAAGAATAGCTAGGATTCAAAAAATAAAAAATAAAAAGAATCATTTACACGAGAATCCTTTCCCCCATCAGGTATTAATTAATTTTTAACATCTAATTAGATCATATAATTAATTATGCAAATTAATAATATAAGCTCATTGCTTTTTGTTTTGCCCAAATTGGGACTATAAGACTCTATCCATTTATCCACTAGACCTACAGAGTAAACCCAAAATTCCATTTTTATTTTTTTAAAATTTAAATTCCAAATTTCTTATTTTTTTATTATGACATGCTGTTTTCCCCATTCAGTACCTTCCAAGATCAATCATGGTCTTATAGACTCTACCAATAGTCTATACGAATTTGGTACTTCATCCAAATGTGTAAAAGATCATAGTCGCACTTAAAAGCCAAGTACTTTACCAATGAGTTAGCAACCCAGATAAAAATGCTATATAGATACGATCGAAATAAAAAAAAGACCAATTGAATTGCAATGCATGATCCCGACAAAAGCAAAACATTGAACTAAAAAAAACAAGGATTTTTTGATAACCAATTATGAACTTATGAACGAACACCAAATTACTAAAATGGTGTATCCGCTTAAAAAACAACAAAAAAACTATTAATAGAGATGTAGAAATTGACATTTATTTTGATTTTCTCAATTTTGATTTTTTGATTTTTGTTAATGTTACTAAAATATACCTTGTCTTCCATAACTATAGAAGAAATCTGACAGCCCACCATTTGATTGAAGTGAAGGAAAAAACCAATCAACTCAATTTCAATATAGGGTGGATATAAACAGATCCAATTATACTTGATCGAATTATATTTATTCAGTACATTGTTGTCAATATGAATTGAATGTTGAGAAAACAAATTAAATTAGTAAGTAAATCAAATATCTCATTCATTAAAGAGATGCAAATTTGACCATATCCAATTGAATTATCAATATTTTAATTGAAATTTTTAATTACGAACGTAGATTGAGAATCTAGTTTTTCCATAGGTATGGAATAGAAAAGGTTTCACGCAAGGTCATATTAAGTTCCTTATTCTTGCTTTCCTATGAAAAATAAAACATTCATATATATAGGACTAATATCTTTTCTTTTGTATCCCTCATATACAACGAACCATTGTTACCGAAGGTACTCATAAATGTTTAAGGAATCGTAGATACTTTTTA
Organism: Trichopus zeylanicus subsp. travancoricus; assembly: GCA_005019695.1. NCBI lineage: Eukaryota > Viridiplantae > Streptophyta > Magnoliopsida > Dioscoreales > Dioscoreaceae > Trichopus > Trichopus zeylanicus. Next base: position 344,934 of record RXID01014236.1, read on the forward strand.
CTTAACAAAGAAAAAGGGCTCTTGGCCGTTGTTACTGAATATTGAAATAGAAGAAGAAATATAATAACAATATATAATATCATATCATAGGCCTTGTTCATTTATTTTATGCATTTACTTTGGATTCCTGAATCTTCTCATCAACTCTATCACCAATTCCATATTCCATTTCCATAAAGTAAATGGAATATATAAATATATAAATGCCCGACTAGTCGATACACTACGTTGATTTACAATTATTCATTTGAATAAGTCCAAATACAATTTCCCATTTTTTGATTTTTAGTTTTTCTATCCTACCTTTATAAACTTTAAGCTTAAGATCGGCGAGAAAATTAGTACCAAAAACTCCTTACTCTTTAATCTCCACAAAAAATATATTTAATGTGGAATTAGTACACCCCATTTATTTATTTTGGGAGGATTTTGGTTTGGAAAGGACATAGAGAGATCTTTCTTTTGCATTTCGACTCAGAACACATCGTGTGATAATTTACATTTCCTAAATACTAAATATAGGGGCTTCTCTAAGTAATTAACTTAAACTTAAATAGTTATCTTCAATTTCAATATCAATATGAGTAATACGTGCATATAATATACTTTTTTTCATGTGCATTTAAGACTTGATTATGTTTGTGAGAAACCAAATAGAAGAAAAAAAATATCATTCTAAGAATTTTTCTTAGAAGTTAAGAACAATCTGATCTGGGGTGGAAGGATTTGAACCTCCGAGTAATGGGACCAAAACCCGCTACCTTACCGCTTGGCCATGCCCCATTTTGATTTTCGTTCAACACTACTAAACACTAATAATGTAATTATATTAGTTAATAGTCAATTCCAACCCAAATATATAGGATAGACATCGTTACTAGGATTCGATACATATGATATAGAATAAAAAGATTCATTGATCATTAGGTATAATTCAATTAAGATATTGTAGGAAAGTAGAATTACTTATTATTCTTTATTCTCATTTTATTTTGGAATGGGAGAAAGATTTTTAATTTGGAAGAGTTGGAAGAAAAAAGGAATTATTTGATCTGCTTTTTTTTATTTCACTTCTTAAAATTTCTAAAATAACTCAATCAAAATCAAATATCAAATTATATCATCTGCAAGAACAAAAATGTTTGTTATGATTAATATCTTTAGTTTAATTTGCTATCTTAATTTTTTCTTTTATTCGAGTAGTTTTTTCTTTGCCAAATTACCCGAGGCTTATGCCCTTTTCAACCCAATTGTAGACGTTATGCCCGTCATACCTGTACTCTTTTTTCTTTTAGCCTTTGTTTGGCAAGCTGCTGTAAGTTTTATATAAAATCTTTAATACTCTCCTAAATTCTAAATTCTAGATTCATTCAAAAAAAAGATTTGAAAAATGGATAGGATTTGATATGCCTTATATTTTTTATTATTTTATTACTAAAAAAATAACTAATCTATTCCCCTTTCAAAAAAAAATGATCTTATTTTGGAGATTGTGTAATGCTTACTCTAAAACTCTTCATTTACACAATGGTGATATTCTTTGTTTCCCTATTCGTATTCAAATTCTTATCTAATGATTCAGGGTGCAATCCTGGGTGTGAGAAAAAAAAAATCAAAGGATTGAGAATTTTTGGAATTTGAAACTCTCAAGAGATCAAAAAGAAGGAGTAGGGAGAGAGGGATTCGAACCCTTGGTATGAATAACTCGAACAACAGATTAGCAATCTGCTACGTTAGTCCACTCAGCCATCTCTCCCAATTCAAATCAAAACTGCAAATTTTTTATGTGAAATGTAAAGTAAAAGTTAATAAAAACTCTAGTTTTAAGGATTCAAGGATTCTATGATATAGAAAAAATATACAATATTCACAAGCAATTAAATTTCAATAATGATTTGAAATAGATATTCTCATCCCCATAGAAAGAATACCTTACTTCTTTGAAGAGGTACGAAAGTGTATTCCCCCAGCCTGGTTAAATACTGGCCGAGCCAATACTTCTTTTAATTCAATCAATCATTCATAGATCAATTAATTTCATTTAATTTATATAAAAAAAATATCATTTTATTTATATAAATAAAAACATAAAACATATTAATTATATGTTGTTTATATAATTAAACAACATCTCAATAATATTAATATAATATCTCACAATTTTAAATTCTAATATATATAACAATATCTCAAAACACACATATTTCAAATAGAAATATAATTAATTGAACCCCCCAGAAAAGCCAAACTTTATTTTATTTATTTAAATTTAAAATAAATTTTAGATCCGATTTAACCGAATTCATAAGTTCTAATAGTTGAGAAGCAAAAGAAAAAAAACATAGATGCAGAATTCATCATTTTTATGGTCCAGCTTCAATGACTTCTTCGGGCCAGGGTTGCCAATCCAATAATGATTACTAGAAAAGAAAAAGTATAACTACTTCTCTCTAGTATTTAAATAAGCTTTTTGCTATCACTGGCTTTTTTTCAAATCCCTAGTCAGCGTATGTGTAAACACTAGAATTTTCACGATTCTAATGCAATTTTGTTTTGATTGCATCTCATTTTTTTTGTTTTGTCTTTGACAAATGATTATTTATATATCATAATATATATATGGTAGCGAGTATAGTTTAGCGGTAAAAGTGTGATTCGTTCTATTAACCCCTTAAATAGTTAAAGGGTCTTTCAGTATTTTTATTCAAAATAAAAAACTACAAAACTTTATTTTGAAAATTTAAAGGTTTAATCCTTTACCTCTCAATGGCATATTTGAGGAAATATATACATTCTCACGATTTGTATCCAAAATTCCATAAAAAATGGATTATGGAGTTGCGAAGCATAATTTTTTTTATTTTGAATTGGATCAACTCTTCCAATTGAATAAGTATGAATATAAGTATGAATAAAAGATCTATGGATAAAGATCGAAAAGTTTATTTCCAATCGTAACTAGATTTTCAATTTTTTTGTTGTAAAAGGAAAATTGAAGCTAATTAGCCAGAGAATGAGGGTTTTTGTTTACTAGAATCATCGACATATTGTTTCAGCTCGATGGAAAAAACAAAATGATTTTCCCCAGGATCCCATGAGTAGAAATAGGGAATGAAGTAACTAGACTAGACAGATTTGGTATAATCTCCCTACTCTAGATCTAGAGAGATCATCTAGAAAGCGAGTATTCTTGGATGCATTCAGACACACAAGCTGACATAGATGCTATGGAACTAATTTTATTAGGACTTCCTTCATACATTAAAACTTTTTTATTTTTGTTTTTTGTTTAAGATCTTAGATCTTGAAATACATCGATTTTCCATAAAGGAACTGAATGAAACAAAAATTTCATGTTCTGTTTTGAATTAGAGATGTTAAAAATAATCAACCAACATTGACTATAACTCCTAGCCTTCCAAGCTAATGATGCAGGTTCGATTCCCACTACCCACTCCATATTTCTTATACGTATTCATACATCATAAAATGGAATATGCCTCCTTTTTTGTTTTTAGGGAATAAAAATTCATTTATTTATGTGTAATCAGATTTTATCTGAACAAAAAGTGAAGACTATGAAAGAAGAAAATGGGAATGAAAAAACGTCCATTGTCTAATGGATAGGACAGAGGTCTTCTAAACCTTTGGTATAGGTTCAAATCCTATTGGACTTGATTTCTTTTTTTTCAACTATTCTTTTTTTTTTGTAATGGCCATGTCAAGAAACCCATTTCATTTCTAATGATTCAGAACAAATACATATATATATTTCTCAACAATTAGTCTTGTACTAAGATTAAGAATAAGAATGAGAAATTTATGTTTGTTCTTGAAGTAGAAAGAATTCAATCTGTTCTTGAACAGTTCCCTTCAAAAGGATTTTTGCTTCTTTAGTGAATGTCTTGGTAGAAGATATAATTTGTTGGAATTTAGGTTTATTCTTTTTTAAGTAAGTACGTAACTAAACAAGAAATTTCTTTACTTGCCCAATTTCTAACGGATCAAGATATCCATTTGCCCTAGTATAAATAGTAGCTATTTGTTCTTCTACCACGAGAGGATCTGATTGAGATTGTTTGAGCAACTCACGTAATTGTTGACCTCTTGCCAATTGATTCTGAGTAGCTTTATTGACATTAGAAGTTAATTGTGCAAAGGCTTCTAATTTTGCAAATTGAGCTAGTTCCAATTTTGATTTGCTGGCTACTTGTTTCATAGCTTTAATTTGAGTCGCAGATCCCACTCTGGAAATAGAAATACCCACATTAGTAGCAAGTCGGATTCCAGCATTGAATAGATTGACAGATAAAAATATTTGTCCATCTATAATGGAAATTACATTAGTGGGGATATAAGCCGAAACATCCCCAGATTGAGTCTCAACTATTGGTAAAGCAGTCATACTTCCTTCATGTAAATGAGAACTTGATTTAGTAGCTCTTTCCAAAAGGCATGAATGCAAATAAAAAACATCTCCCGAATAAGCTTCACAACCAGGGGGTCTTCTTAATAGCAAAGACATTTGGCGACAAGCTTGTGCTTGTTTGGAGAGATCATCATAGATCATTAAAGTATGTTGTTCATGATGCATAAAATATTCAGCTAGAGCCGCTCTTGTATAAGGTGTGAGATATTGTAATGTAGCATGATGCATAAAGTATTCAGCTGAGCCACAGAAGATGTTTTTTGACCAATAGCTACATAAACACATATTACATTTTGCCCCTTTTGGTTGAGAATAGTATCTGTGGCTAGTGCCGCTTTGCCGGTCTGCCTGTCCTCAATAATTAATTCTCATTGATTGCATCCTATAGGGATCATGGAATCAATAACAATAAGTCTCGTTTGAAGAGGCTCATATACAGAGCGTCTTGAAATAATACTTGGGGCAGGAGATTCAATTAAGTGAGATTTGGGAGCAGAAATTTCCCCCCTCCCATCAATAGGTTTAGCCAGAGCATTTACAACACGACCCAAATAAGCCTCACTGATGGTGGGCAATTTTTCCTGTTGCTTTTATAGAACTTCCCTCTTGTATCATCAAACCGTCACCCATTAATACAATGCCAACAGTATTGGATTCCAAATTCAAAGTAATGCCTATTGTACCCTCTTCAAATTCTACTAATTTGCCTACCATGGCTTCATCAAGACCATGAATACGAGCAATACCATCGCCTACTTGAAGTACGATACCGGTATTCACAATCTTTACTTCTCTATTATATTGTTTGATACATTCACGGATAATATTACTAATTTCATCAGCTCCAAGGGTTACCACTAGTGTCTCTTTATTCTTTTTTAGAAGCAAAATAAAGGAAAAATCCCTAAAGTTTCAACTAAAGAAAAAGTAGAAAGATTAATCAGTTATTTCTTCCATCGCTGTGAGGATATGAATATTAGCACAGATGATATAGAAATGTAAATCACTATTAAAACAACTATTCAGAGTTCTTAGAGCTTCGTGTAAGGCTTGCTGGAAAACTCGTTGTTGTACCTGATTAATCGCTCTTTGTTGTTCAAAAAGAAGGGTTTCCTTTTTGTAATTTTCTAATCATTCCAAACTATCACAAGTAGCATTATCAAATTTACTTTTTCTCATTCTATCTCAAAGTATCCATTAATTCAATACTCATCTGCTTCCATTTCCACTTTCCATAAGCGAGTTTGGGCTTTTTCAAGCTACTCAATGGCCCCTTTACGCAATTCTTCCAAATTTTGAATAGTACTCAAGATCCTCTATTTTCAATTATCTAATAGATCATTTAATGAAAGTAGATTATCTTACTATATAATATAATTTTACGACTTCCATGATCTCTTCCCGAACAAAACATAAATCTTTTGGTTCATTTGTTTCTCACACTCAATTATTTATTTTATAGACATATAGACATTTCCATATCATTTAATGTAATGAGCCTGCCCCATCTTTTCTTCATCGAAACTGATACAAGACCAAAATGTTCTATTCTAGTAAAAGGACTCTTCCAACCAAACAAAAATCTATAATTTCAGCAAAGTTATTTCTTTATTTAATTTGTTCTTTATTAAATTTCAAATACAAATATATATCAATAATAGATATTTCTTTTTAATATATTTGAAATAAATATTATTTGTTATTTGAAATTAAAACATTTTATTTTAATATAATTTAAATTTGTTTATGCCCTTTCTGCAAATCCAAAAAATTCTTCGTTTTTTATACATAGGTCATCAATTCGGCATTGGATAAAAAAGAGGCAAGGTGCCTATTTTTTTCTAATACATTTTTTTATAGTAACTAGTAAATAGTTAAAATTATTTTATCGATATGAGTGTTTTATATCAGATAAATTACTAACTATTCATTTTAAAATGAAAATCATTTCGGTACTAACACTATGATAGTGGGAGAAAGAATACCCATGGTATGCTTGGACTTCAAATAGTTTGGCTTTAACCCATGTTAATGGTCTCACATTATTGGTTGATAGAAAATCAAAGTTGATTTACCAATGAATCACAAAATGCTATGGTTCTCATATATATTATATTATATTATTTCTAAATGGAATTTATTCATAAGTAATTCGTCAAGATTGTCCACCTTTCTTTCTTATTTTTTATTGTATTTATAAATACAAAAAAAATAAGAAATAGAAATCTATTATATTAAAGTACCGCCGGTTGGATCCCACCTATTTTTGAAATAGACAACTCGCACGCACTCCCTTTCGGCAAATGGTCAGTATTCAAAAGAAACAAAAGAATAGGTTACATTTTTCATATGCTTCATATAATATAGATAAGACTAAGAAAGAACCAGAATTCTTTTTCTATCATCTCACTTGTCTTTTTTTTTGAATTGATTTCTTTCTTCATCTTCTTTTATTTTCCCATTTTCCATTTTCATTAACTTTTTTATTATTTTTTAGTGAAATTTCCAATTTTGAATAAAGTAGTATTATTTTCTTAGGTTTCATGTCAATTGCGAAATATCTCCTTTGTTCTTTGTTGAAAGGCTCTCTAAAAGTGAAAGTTTCTAGTGTACTAAGGACAAGAAGAAAGAAAGTGAATAGATATGTGAATTCCCCATCTTCAAATCAAACCTACCTAGGGTAGGGGTATTGTCTCGAGAAAAAAGAAAATTCTAGAAATAATTTTCTATTCTACGAGTAAAGTCTTGCTATAATTTGACGAAACAAAGGGCAAGTCTGAGTTAATGAAATTAATAAAAGGTACTTTTTCTCATTTTTAGGATTACATTAAACAAAAGGATTCACAAATAAAAATGCCAATGCCACGACCAGTCAATATTGTTAAAGCTTCCATGAAAGCTAGACTAAGCAATAAAGTACCTCGTATTTTACCCTCTGCTTATGGTTGCCTCATAATACCTTCTATGGCTTGGCCTGCAGCAGTACCTTGACCAACTTCAGGTCCAATAGAAGCAAGGCCTATAGCCAATCCAGCAGTAATAACGAAAGTCGACAGAAATCAATGGATTCATGGTAAGTTCCTCGCACCAAAAAAAAAGAGAAATGGTTAATAATACAATCAACCAATGAATTATTACATTTTCTCACTAAGATCCACCGTCAGGTCGAAGTAACTAAATATTTTGAATTGCAATAAATATATTACTGAATCAACTGAATTATCAGAACTATTTCCATATCTTGTTTTCTTTTAGTTGCTACCCATTATAAGTTTTTTTGTAAATCCATATGATGCATACAACTCTAGTTATTGCACTTCTTTCTTTGGAACCATTCTTTCATCAATTCTTCTTTTTCTACTCTATTCCATTCCCGAGTTCATCTATTTATTCATTCAATCTATGCATAATCACAGACGAAAGAGAAGAAAATTGTATTGGATTACATCTCTATATAAATAGAGGGGACTGTAAATTGTATATAAAATATATTATATAGAGATAAATAATATATAGGAATAATCCCCTATAATATAATGAATATCTAATATCAAATATACCTTTCTTTCTTCTATAACGTAATTTGACCTACCACGATTATGGGTCATATATACTATACAATACTATACATACATATTTGTATCTATTATGTTCTCCAACCTAGTGGATTCTCTTGAACCATACATGAATTGAAATAAGCTAAAAAGAAAAAAAGACTATTTTGTTTGAAGACTAGTTAATGATGACCCTCCATGGATTCGCCTATATAAGCCGCGACTAAGGTTGCAAAAATAAGAGCTTGAATACCACTTGTAAGTAATCCAAGAAACATGACAGGTATAGGAATTAATAAAGGTACTAAAGAAATAAGAACAACAACTACTAATTCATCAACCAACAACTACTAATTCATATTGTCCTCTAATAGAAATCGAACTTAAAAAAAGGAATTATTTTGATTCAACCATCACTTTTTGATTTCACCCATTTTAATCCATATATTTCTATTTATAGGCAATCACATAAGATCAATATCCCTAGTACTTTACTTATTTATCTCTTTTGAAAAATTCAGGTAATAGTAACTGATCCAATAAATCTATGGAATTCCCAAATCAAATAATTAATAATTAACCTTTTTTATTTTGAATAACAATCAAGGATTTCCTATATAGCTAGAACAACCCTCACAAATTGCGGATACTAATTTGTTGAGAATTAATCAGATTGAAGCTATAGTGTTATCATTGGATGGGATCGAAATATCTGCGAGATTCGGGTTAGTATTTGTATCAATTAAACAAATTGTTGGAATACCTAAAATGACACATTCTTGAAGAGCCATATACTCTTCTTGCTGATCAAGGATGATTACAATATCGGGCAACCCAGTCATATACTTGATACCACCCAAATATGTTTGCAAGGTAACTAATTTTCTCTTCAACATCGCTGCATCTCTTTTTGTTTTTGGGAGACGGTTGAGTTTGCCCATCTTTTGGTCTGCTCTTAAATCTCTGAACTTATGAAGTCTCATTTTCATCATAGACCAATTCGTTAACATACCACCGAGCCATTTTTTATTAACATAATGACACTGAGCCCTTATTGCAGCCAATGCTATTGAATCCGCTGCTTTATTTTTGGTACCAACGATTAAAATGCTTTTTCCTCTACTTCTGCATCAAAAACTAAATCACAAGCTTCTAATAAAAAATGAGCAGTTCTAATAAGATTTGTAATATGAATACCTTTACGCTTTGCAGAGATATAAGGGGCCATTCTAGGATTCCATTTCCTAGTACCATGACCAAAATGAACCCCCGCTTCCATCATCTCTAGCAAATTGATGTTCCAATATCTTCTTGGCATTTTCCCCCAATTCCTCTTTGTTTTTATTTTTTACAAAGAGATGAGATACCCTGAAAAAAGAAATAATAATAATTGTTCCAGGGGAACCTTATACCGAGGATTGACCGTCAATACAATACGCGGTCCAAACCATTAATTTCTTTTAATTACTTATTTTTTTATTACCAAATCAATAGACTAGAGATAAATTAAAGGAGAAAAGAGTGAATATCCTTTTAGGAATCATTAAATCTTGCAAATGATTGTTCTAATGTCTCATGTAAATTGTTTGGGAGGCAAGAACAAAATAATTCTTTGTGGTGTAACAAAATATCTCTCATTTCTAATGAGAATAAATTATTCTTTTTGATTTTCAAATGAATATTTTTGTCTTGTCTTGAATGGTGCACTAATTTTTTAAATCCGGTACCAAGAGGTATAATCCCCCCTGGAACAACGTTCTATTTCAAGCCTTTCAACCAATCAATACGATTTCGTAGAGCAGCTTTTGCTAAAACCTGAGTGGTTTCTTGCAAACTTGCTTCGGATATGAAACTTTGAGTTTTCAGAGATGCCTTCATTATTCCCAATAAGATTGCCCAATAACAATTCACTTCGTCCAAAGCACGTCCTCCACGTTCCGCTTGCAATAATATGATGAATTCTCCAGGTGAAAAAACATTAGACATTTCATCTTCTAAAACCAACGCTTTTGTTGTTACTTGACGTACAATAATTTCTATATGTCTATTATGGATCTGTACCTGCTGGGATCGATAAACCTTTTGAATCCTATTAACCAAAGAGATATGACTTTGAGCTATGGTTAGCTTAGCCCCAATCAAGAATCCCCAAGGTCTTTCGAGGATTCTTGGTATACATTTGTTCCAACTCCCAACTCTCTTTTCCAGGTTCATCGATATGGAATTAGCCAAACACACTTCTAAGACTTGTTCCACTTTTGGAAGACCCTACATTATGTCACTAGATCTCAATTTTTCATAGTTAAATGTAACTAATGTATCTCCTTCATAAAGGATTTTCCCATAATGTCCATGAACAGTTGCTCCCAGAATGGCCAAATAGGCCTTAGCTGATCTTATAACTAAGGAATCAAAGTGAACAATTAGAATTTGACCAGATTTTGTTATGTCTTGTCCGTATTTGAATGCGCATACATTTTCACAAAAATTTATCCAATTCTAATTATTGTAGATGTCTCTTTACAATAATTGTGATGGAGAAAGCACCAATTCGAAGGGAATGGATTCAAGAGGATGTTACTACATGGATCAGGACTATAAATCCTCCTATTTTCATCTATTAAATAGTATTGAAGTGCTTCAAGTACTTGGAAAGTCTGTTTAAAATGAAAATTCTCAAGTAGCAAAAATTTCTTTAACAAAATCTAATTATGAGTTATTAAATAGTAAGATGAATAAAAATTTGTTATTTTAGGTATAATAGTACCTAAGGAACCCAGAAAATACATAATTGGAATTATGGCATCCGATTCTTTTGTTACATTGTTATATTTCGAACCATTGAATGGACCAATTTGAGAACAATTGGATGATGACAAAATTAGCAAAGATTGACATTCCTTATTTTGATTCAACAAGGTACCCATGCCGATAGTTCCTTGATGTTGGGTAAGTAATTGAATCTTCAACTTGGAAGAAAAAGGATTGATATTGGTGCAATTTAAAACATTATCGGGAATCAACCCTGAACCCACCATATCATTCCTTTTTCTGGTATATGAAATAGTGGACTTGATTAAGTCAATTCTTATGAAATTGCAAATCAGATCATTTGCCCTTACCTCAACAACGGAAGCATAAACCTCTTCTATGGAACTATTTTGTTCTTGGTCCCAATTTAATACTAAGAAAGTCCTAGCTAATTGAATACTTGTGTGAGAAATTCTCCGAATTGACTTGCCATTTCCATAAAGGACATAATTTACAACCCTAAGTTGGACATTATTCTTTTCCTCTAAGAGGTCCTGAGGGAAAAGTGTTGCTAAATTTATCCCATCAGCTATTTCATATGTGACTACAAGCCGAACTGAAACAAAATACTTTTTCTTAGTGGGTGTGATTTGTTGAACATAGATCAAATTTTTCCTTTTTTTTTTTGGATTCCTTAAAATTTTTCTTTCCCCTTCTTGGTGGTATCAAAATGGCACTATGCTTAGATATCTTATCTATCTCTCTAGGAAAATGGATATTTCTAGAAAAGATTTTTAGTTCAATACTTTTTTTTCTCTCCACCCATACTAATCCACCTACTCGACTTCTTGTATTTAAGGTGAGTCATGTATCTACTCCAATGAGACTATTGTTCCGAACCATTATTGACGAAGATCTAGGAAAGATATACACTTCTTTGAGAATGAAAAAAAACTGATCTATTTTGATTTGTATTTTGTATTTCAGACTAAATTCTTTGGTTCCTCGATACTCAATCAAATCCTCTTTTTTTACAATTGAATCTACCTCTACAGTCCCATAGTTAGTAATTCCCAAGCTACTTCTTCTATATATTGAATCATCGAAATAAGCAAGAATACTATTTCTACATAAAATATCATTTATGGGTATTTCAATTGAAATACCAAAACAAGGTATTAGTTCTTTCTCTCACTCTTGATCATATTGTAATGGGATGATGAATCTATTTCTTTGTCTTTTTGCCAAGAAATCTAAATTCTCTTGAACAATAAAAGGATATATGAAATTCCAATGACCCTTGGATATGAATCGATCGGGTATTGAATATTCAAGATTTTTTTTTTACCAGAAGTATCCAACAATTTATGCCTTACTCGATAATTAGTTATTGAGAGATCAGAAATATATTTTTCTTTGACAGAAAAAGAATGAAAATTCATTTGATCTTGATCCTTGTGGAGTGAAAAAGACACTATACTGGATCTACACAGACCTCTTGCTACTATCCATAAATGACTTGTTTTCGGTACTAAATGAACATTACCATATGGGTATTCGAGTGCATGGTAGACATGGGTACTCCAGTGCATTTCTCCCTCTGATTTAGAATAAATATGTTTTCAGACCCTCTCTTTAAAATGAAAAGTGGATGCCCCGGCACGAATCTTGGCAATCACTTGTTCTAATTCCACATATTGACCATTTTGAACTAAAATCAAACCTTTTGGTGGAATATTCACATTATGTATAATATCTCGACCCTCAATAGTTACATACACGTCTATAGAACATAAAAAAGTAGGATGTCCATGACAGGTATGTGTGGGATGAACCAAATCCTCATTGAATTTGATTTTCCTACTTGAAGGAACTTGCACATGTTTAGCAGTACCACCTGTAAATACTCCACCGGTATGAAAAGTTCGTAATGTTAGTTGAGTCCCTGGTTCCCCAATTGATTCACCCACAATAATACCTACGGCTTCTCACAATTCAACCAAATCGCCATGAGTGGGACTCTGACCGTAACATAATTGATAGATCCAAGATGTACTTTTACAAGTAAAAGGGGTTCGAATATATATCAGTCGTGCTCAGAAAATTATCAAGCAATATAAAAGTCCAATCCCAACCTCTTGATTTCAAATGGCAATGCATCATGGACCCATATATATATCGTTTGCTAATACATGACCAACTAATGTTTGGACAAAATTTTTTTCCGTCATCCTCCTTTCGAGGACTCGCGAAAATACTTTGGATAGTACCACAATCTTATACATACAATAATGTGTTGAACTACTTCAACAAGTCTACGTGTGAGGTATCTAGCATCTAATGTTCATACAACAGTATCTACAATGCCTTTGCGGGCTTCGTAGCAAGAAATTATATATTCCATCAAAGAAAGTCCCTCGCTAGACTGCTTTGAATGGGTAAATCAATCATTTGTCTTTGAGGATCCAACATTAATCCTCTCATATCCACCAATTGGTGTACCTGAGATACATTTCCTTGAGCTCCCGAAAAGGACGTTAAATGGACTGGATTAGAAGGATCAGTCATCCAAAAATTACGATTCATTTCTTGTCTCAAATATTCACTTGTAGCATACCATATCTCAATGGATTGAGGTAATTTTCTATCGCGTGTACGTTCGCATAATGATAGTATTTTTCCAAAAGAAAACTTTGTTGTTCAATGTCTTGGACTAACCATTCCTTAGAAGGTATTGTTAAAAGATCATCAATCCCTAATAAAATAGACATAGTAGTGGCTTACTGAAAACCCAAAGTCTTTGATTGATCTAGGATATGTGATGTATATGCCATTTCGAAATGATATATTAATATGCTAATAAGTTGTTTCATAGCAGTTCCATCTATCACATAGCACATGCTAGATTAATTGTATTCTGGGCTGGAGCAATGAACCTATTTGAAGTGGCTCATTTCATACCAGAGAAACCCATGTATGAACAGGGGTTGATTTTACTTCCGCACTTAGCTACTCTGGGTTGGGGAGTAGGTCCGAGTGGGGGAAGTTATAGACACCTTTCCCTACTTTGTATTTGGAATACATCACTTAATTTCTTCTACAATCTTAGGCTTTGGCGGTATTTATCATGCACTTCTTGGGCCTGAAACTCTTGAAGAATCCTTTCCATTCTTTGGTTATGCATGGAAAGATAGAAATAAAATGAATACAATTTTAGGTATTCACTTAATTTTGTTAGGTATAGGTGCTTTTCTTCTAGTACTCAAGGCTCTTTATTTTGGTAGTGTATACGATACCTAGGTGCTAGGGGGAGGAGATGTAAGAAAAATTACCAACTTGACCCTTAGTCCAAGTGTTATATTTGGTTATTTATTAAAATTCCCTTTTGCGGGAGAAGGCTAGATTGTTAATGTGGATGATTTAGAAGACATAATTGGAGGGCATGTATGGTTAGGTTCCATTTGTATACTTGGCAGAATTTGGCATATCTTAACCAAACCCTTTGCATGGGCTCACTGTGCATTTGTATTGTCTGGAGAAGCTTACTTATCTTATAGTTTAGGTGCTTTATTTGTCTTTGGTTTCATCGCTTGTTGTTTCATCTAGTTCAATACTACCACCTATCCTAGTTAATTTTATTGACCCACTGGACCATAAGCTTCTCAAGCTTAGGCATTTACTTTTCTAGTTAGAGACCAACATCTTGGGACTAATGTGGGATCTACCCAAGGACCTACTAGTTTAGGTAGATATCTAATGTGGTCTCCGACCGGAGAGGTTATTTTTGGAGGGGAAACTATGCATTTTTTGGATCTCCATCCTCCTTGGTTGGAATCTCTAAGAGGTCCCAATGGTTTGGACTTGGGTCAGCTAAAAAAAGACATACAACCTTAGCAAGAACGATGTTCGATAGAATATATGACCCATGCTCCTTTAGGTTCTTTAAATTTTGTTGGTGGCATTGCTACTGAGATCAATGCAGTCAATTATATCTCTCCTAGAAGTTGGTTGGCTACCTTTCATTTTGTTCTAGGATTCTTCCTATTTGTGGGTCATTTGTGGCATGCGAGAAGGGCTCGTGCAGTTGCAGCAGGATTTGAAAAGGAATTGATCGTGATTTGGAACCTATTCTTTCTATGACCCCTCTTAGCTAAGAGTTTTTAGCTAAGATTTTCTTATACTTATATATATATTCATTCCACATTTTTCTGTTTTGGCTCGACTAAGTGAGATAGCTAAGTCATTCCCTTTTATGATAGTGGGCCAAACCAAACAAATAAAGAAACAAATTTATTCAACAAACAGAAAACAAAAGGAGAGAGGGGGATTCAAACCCCTGATAGTTCTTTGTTCAAAACCATACCAGTTTTCAAGACCGGAGCTATCAACCTCTCAGCCATCTCTCCGATGGGTAATCTATATTTTATTACTACGAATAGAACATAACCATATGAGGTGATACACTAACTATTTGTATTGTAGAAACATCCCAGATGCAAATCTATATTTCTATGTATTTATCTATATACTGTATATATTCATGTATACATACACACATAATTCACTATGTCTATTTGTGGAGTAAATACTAAACCCCCCTGACCATATGCTCAAATAAAAAAATAAAATAAAATAAAACATAATAAGTTCTAAAGAATCAATTGATTCGCGATCAAATCCCTACATGATTTTACTAAGCGAGGGATCAAATGAAATGGTATAGTTTATAGTTCATTTGTTGGTAACTTGGGGGATTACAAAAATGACTATTGCTTTCCAATTAGCAGTTTTTGCATTAATTGTGACTTCATCAATCTTACTGATTAGTGTACCCATTGTATTTGCTTCTTCTGATGGCTGGTCAAGTAACAAAAATGTTGTATTTTTAGGTACATCATTATGGATTGGATTAGTCTTTCTAGTGGCTATCCTTAATTCTCTTATTTCTTGAATTTCTTTGGATCCAAAAATGCCACTCCTTTTTTAAAAAGTATTGTGAAAGATATTATGATTCAATCTGAAGTATCTGAGTATTTGGCCTGTGCAAATATGATCCAGATGCATATATGATATATCATATATGCGTGGACATATGCATGTGTATTAGAAAGGAAGAAAATGTGGATATGGTTGAATGGTAAAATTTCCCTTTGCCAAGTAGAAGATGTGGGTTCGATCCCTTCTATTCCTCCATAGTGAAGTAATATACTTCTTAATAAAACTTCAATTTAAGAAAAAATTTGGTATAGTTGACTACGATAGTATTGTAGTTCTATCTTCCTCCTTTTTGTCTCCCATCCAAACAAAAAATGTTGCGGAGAAAGGATTTGAACCCGTGACTTCAAGGTTATGAGCCTTGTGAGCTCAAGTCTGAAGGGGATAATATTCTATGACTAACAACTCATTTATTTTCAAACTGATTGTTTTACTATCTATTATTTGATTTACTAATCCTTTATATTGGAATAAGTCAATAGTAAAATGTTTTGACAATTCTTCATGGGGGAGTGATTCCATAGAATTTTGAATTAGAGCTTTCAAGCTTTGTTTATTCTTCGTAGTAATAATATCTCTGGCTTGCAACGATAACTTGGTATATCCACTATATGATTATTAACTAAAATATGCCTATGATTAACTAATTTCCTGGCTCTAGGAATAGTTGAATCCATACCCAATCGAAAAAGGATATTATCCAAACACATCTCAAGTAGTTGTACTAAAACTTGACCTATTGACCCTTTGGCTTTTCCAGCGATATGTACATATCTAAGTAATTATCATTCTGTCAAACCATAATGAAAACACAATTTCAGTTTTTTATTCTAGATGAAGACGATATTGTGATCTTTTATATGATCAAAATAATTCAATATATATTTTATATGATTAAAATAAAATATCATGACATGATATTATCAAACTTGAAATTTTGACTAGAGAAAAATGGAATTATTTTTTAGAGCAGTTATAGCAAACTATATTAATTATATTAACTACTCGATCAGTTCTCATATTAGAAAAGAATAAGAAAAGGAGAATAAAGATACAGGAATGAGGTACTCTTTTGGTTTCATTTAGAAATGTAGGAGATAAGAAAGAATGAATATCGACCGTTCTAGTATTGCAAATCATGCCGTAAAAATAAAAGAGGGGGGAAGCATATATATCTGGGATAGATACAAATATAGTTTATCCAATAAAGATGAAATACTCTACTGTAGTAGAATGGTGTGCAAAAAATGGTTAGGATAGCTTAGTTGGTAGAGCAGAGGACTGAAAATCCTCCTATCACTAGTTCAAGTCTGGTTCCCAACATCCCAATACTATATCACATTGATATTTATACAAATTCTCACTTAAAAGGTAAATATATATCTAAAATAAATAAGTTGGCTAAAGAGTTTCAAAAATCTACAAGAGTTAAAGGATAGCAACAGGCAAGATGCATTTCAGACACAGTACAAATAAAATTTGATCCCTTTTCATTTTTATTCATATTTCTATTCTATTTCTTCACTCCTACTTATGTTACTTTACTAAGTGATGTGCGCAGTACAAGGTTTATGGTGCAGAACTTTTTTGATTCATCTTAGTTATAGTTTCTACTCATATGAGATATCTTACAAATGAAATTATGAGATATCTTACAAAAAGCCTTTTTTTTATTTTAGCCCTTCCATAATACAAATTGGAGTCCAGTTACTCTGTTTCATTTAGAACAGAACGTAAAAATATTCTTGATTTGACTTAAATGAAGTCTAAAGTCATGTCATAGAAGTGAACATAAGTTTCTTATCATTCAATGAGCATGTTGTATTTCATAGAAATTGGGGGTAATATAGTCCTTACGTAGGGGCCAACCTATCCAACTTTCCGGCATCAAGATATGTTTAAGATGTGGAAGATTATCATAAGAGATTCCTAACATATCATAGGATTCCCGCTCTTGAAAATCCACACTTTTCCAAATCCAGAAAATAGATGGGATTCTAGGATTATTCCTAGATGCAAATACTTTTATGCATACCTCTTCTACTTTATCTATACCCTATTATATTCTCGTAAGATGATATACACTAGCTAAAAATCCGCCTGATGCTACATCATAGGCACATTGGGAACGTAAATAATTGTAAAAATATATATATGAAATAATAGCAATGGAGTCCCAATCCTCTATTTTTATTTGTAAAGTCTCTATTCCTTGATAGTCGAAGCCCAAGGATCTATGAACAAGCTCATGCTTGACTAGCCAATCAGATAAATGACCTTGCATCTTCTTGATTTCTCCCATATTTATTTGTACTTGTACAAGTATTTCTCAATTTAGAATGAAAATTTTGAAAGATTGACTTGCTCTTTCTCATTCTGCACAAGAAAACCCTACCTAATTCACTAATTGGTAGGAAGATACTGAATTTTGAGATTTGCAAAATTGTTTAGAAGGTATTTTTGAAGTATATGATGATTGATAGAACAATCCTTGATCATAATTTCCAGTATGAGTACTGTGTCGAATATAAAACTTGTGATTAGTAGTAAAACATCGATTTTCCCATTGAGACATAGTTCTATCTTCTGGGAGTTCTCGAGATATCTTCTTATTCTATAATTACCTTTGGTTTAGGGGGGCAGCTCGGTAAATAGACATCCACATGAATTAGCTTATCAACTCCCCAAATAGTACTATAAGAATCAGTACTGAACATTCCTCTTGTAATAGTATAGGCTCCCATAGCAATAACATATTTTGGTTTAGGCATTTGCTCATATAATCTCACTAAAGAAGGAGCCATTTTCATTGTTACTATGCCGGCTATTAAAATTAGGTTTGCTTGCCTAGGACTCGATCTTAGTACCAATCCATAATGATCAAAATCAAACCGCTAGCCTATTAATGAAGCAAATTCAATGAAACAACAACTACTACCATGGAGAAGCGGCCATAAACTGGAGAGTCTTGACCAATTCAAAAGATCATTCGATGTAGTTGAAATAACTGAATTGTGGGTCGTTTGGTCAAGTAATAGAAACTCATTCAAATTCATAACTATCTCAATTGTAATCTTATTTTTATTTTGATTGTCTGAATATTTAGCTAAAACCATTCTAATGCTCCTTTTCACCATGCATAAACTAACCCAACAATTGGGATAAACACAAAAATGAAAGCTTCTATAAATACATATACACCCAATACATCGAAACTCATTGCCCATGGATAAAGAAAGACTGTTTCAACATCAGAAACAACAAAAACTAGAGCAAACATGTAATAGCAGATTCAAAATTATAACCAAGCATCCCCCATAGGTTCTATACCCGATTCATAACTAGAGAACTTCTTTGGTCCTTCACTAATCAGAGTTAAAATTCTGGAAATTAGAAATTCCAAGATAGGAATAATGCTTGATATTATCAGAAATGCCCAAAAGATATCATATTCGTGAAGCAAAAACATAAATGTACTCCTATTAATATGGAATATGTTGAATTATTCGATTTTGGATTGGGATCATCAATTCATCTATAGAATTTCTTAGTCAAAACAAGAATTGATTTTGATCGAATGAAACTGCATAGCTTAGAGTTTGTTTGTTGTACAGTAGGCATGTCTTGTTTAAAGATTCATCCAACAGAGTACCGCTTAGCATTTCTAATGAATTAGTAACACTAATAAACTAAGAAAAACTAATAAATTGAACTATAATATTATTTATTATTATAATATAAGGATTATAAGAATAATGAATATCTATTATCAATAAATATATAGAATCACACATTATTGAATGATTCGATAAATTAAATACCCAATCCAACTCGTAGCATAGAATATAGTTGAAGAGAGGCTGATACTTTTAGGGCCAATTCATTATCTCTGAAATAATCAATTCAATGGAGGTTCTGACAAACAACAATTAGTCAAGGGACTTCTACAAATACAAGACTAAGAATATGTCTCAATCCATGTGACTTGGGATTAAATTTGGTTGGGGTGGGTTAGAGTTTCTAGACAGGATCGATTATTTCATGATTTTCACTTCATAAATTGACTGGGATTGAGTATACCAGAAAATCAAATGTATCACTAACTCTTTTATAATGGACAAGAAAAGAAATTAATCCATGAGGATTAATAAAAATAAATAAGTATGGACATCTTAGGTTATGCCAGATTTGACAAATACCAATAGGATCCGTTAAAGTGGATTATTTTTTTCTTGTCCCTATACATACCCCCTAATTATTTTTGTGAGACCAACATATTTACCTAGAGAACCAATAAATACTTCTACCACGAAGAAGGGTTGTGATAAGAAATGCTCAATTTTTTGCGCTCTTGCTACAATTAATTGATCCTCTTCGAATAATTCATCCAACCCTAGGATAGCTATAATGTCTTGAAGTTCTTTGTAACATTGTGAAGTTTGCTTAACTTTTTGTGCAGTTTCATAATTTTCCTCACCAATGATTCGAGGCTGTAACATAGTTGACGTTGAATCTAAAGGATCTACTACTAGATAAATACCCTTGGCAGCTAATCCTCTTGATAGTATGGTAGTAGTGTCTAAATGTGCAAATGTCGTGGCAGGAGCTGGGTCGATCAAATCATTCGTAGGTACATAAACTACTTAGATCGAAGTTATAGATCTCTCTTTAGTAGAAGTAATTCTTTCTTGCAAAGAACCCATTTCTGTATTAAGTGTGGGTTGATAACCCACTGTAGAAGGCATTCTACCCAATAAGGCAGATACTTTTGACCCTACTTGGATGAAATGAAAGATATTGTCGATGAATAGAAGCACATCTTGTGCATTAACATCTCAAAAATATTCTGCCATGGTTAGGGCAGTCAAACCAACTCTCATACGAGCTCTCAGTGGTTCATTCATTTGACCATAGACTAGAGCTACTTTGGATTCTGCAATATTTGTTTCATTAATCACTCAGGATTCTTTCATTTCCATGTGGAGATCATTTCCTTCATGAGTACATTCACCTACTCCACCAAATACAGATACACATCCATGAGCTTTGGCAATGTTGTTGATCAATTCCATGATGAGTACTCTTTTACCCACACCAGCTCCCCCAAATAGCCCAATTTTTCCCCCACGATGATAAGGAGCTAAAAGATCCACCACTTTAATCCCTATTTCAAAAATTGATAATTTCGTATCTAATTGTATAAAAGCAGGCGCAGATCTATGAATAGGAGATGTTGTGCGAATATCCACAGGACCTAAATTATCAATGGGTTCCCCAAGAATGTTGAAAATTTATCCGATAGTAGCTCTGCCAATTGGAACACTTAGAGGAGTTCCTATGTCAATCACTTCCATTCCTCTCATCAGACCATTTGTAGCACTCATAGCTACAGCTCTAACTCGATTATTTCCTAATAATTGTTGTACCTCACAAGTCACATTAATTTCTTGACCGGCAGTGTCTCGACTTTTAACTACCAAAGCATTATAAATATTAGGCATCTTTCCTGGCAGAAAAGCGACATCCAGTATTGGGCCAATAATTTGGGCAATATGTCCTATGTTTTTTTCTTAAAGTGCAGAAACCACAGGACCATAACTAGTAAGATTGATTTTCATAATCATAATAAAGTGAAATATGTCGAAATTCCTTTGGAATAGTATCCAATCAAAAACAAATGTCCGATAGGAAGTTGATCGGCTAATTGAATAAGAAATAAGTTGAAGTTAGCACTGGATTTAGTTGGTATCACCCAAAGGAATTCAATTGCATTGTTTACTCATTGAATTATTCAATTTTCAAGTTCAACCAATCCTTTTTTTAGTATTTTTAATATAAAGTAGATGAATAGGAATTATGAGTAAGTTAAGTGTGTTTCATTTTTCTATCATTATAGAAAATGTCATCCCTATTAGATTATATTATCTATGGAATTCCAACCCAAACTCCATTTAGGATTTATTATTTCAATCTCATTGTTTATTATTTTTTGCATATACTTTTCTGTCTATTATTGTTTTATACCTTTTCCTTGTTTTATGCCTTTTCATGGATGAATTATGGCTATTTTCACATCCTAGGATTTACATATACAACATATATCACTGTCAAGAGTGTTTTATTAATTAATATTTATATATTCAATGACAAATAAGAAGAGGATCAACTCAATTATAAACTTACAAAACAAGGATTGGCTTGCGCCATATATAGCAAAGAGTATACAATAATGATGTATTTGGTGAATCAAATACATTACAAAGTCTACTAACCAACCATTTTCTAATTAGTTGATAATGTTAGTTGAATTTTTTGAAAGATTTTTCTTAAGGGTTTCATTCACATCTAATACTTATTGAGCAGACCTTGTCATTGTGAGAATTCTTAATTCATGAGTTGTAAGGAGGGACTTATGTCACCACAAACAGAGGCTAAAGCAAGTGTTGGATTCAAAGCTGGTGTTAAAGATTATAAATTGACTTATTATACTCCTGACTACAAAACCAAAGATATTGACATCTTGGCAGCATTCCAAGTAAGTCCTCAACCCGGGGTTTCGCCCGAAGAAGCAGGAGCTGCGGTAGCTGCTGAATCTTCCACTGGTATATGGACAACTATGTGGATTGATGGACTTACTAGTCTTGAGTGTCACAAAGGATGATGCTACCACATCGAGAGCATTGTTGGCAAAGAAAACCAATATATTGCCTATATAGTTTATCCTTTAGACCTTTTCGAAGAAGGTTCTATTACTAACATGTTTACTTCCATTGTAGGTAATGTATTTGGTTTCAAAGCCTTACGAGCCCTACGTCTGGAGTATTTACGAATTCCTCCTTCTTATTCTAAAACTTTCCAAGGCCCGCCTCATGGTATCCAAGTTGAAAGAGATAAGTTGAACAAGTACGGCCATCCCCTATTGGGATGCACTATTAAACCAAAATTGTGGTTATCCGCAAAGAACTACGATAGAGCCATTTATGAATGTTTACAAGGTGGACTTGATTTCACCAAGGATGATGAAAATGTGAATTCCCAACCATTTATGCATTGGAGAGACCATTTCTTATTTTGTGCTGAAGCAATTTATAAAGCACAGACCGAAACAGGTGAAATCAAGGGACATTACTTGAATGCTACTATGGGTACATGGAAAGAAATGATCAAAAGGGCTGTATGTGCAAGAGAATTGTGGAGTTCCTATCATAATGCATGATTGCTTAACAGGGGGATTCACTGCAAATACTTGCTTGGCTCATTATTGTCACAATAATGGCCTACTACTTCACATCCATTGTGCAATGCATGTAGTTATTGATAGACAGAAAAATCATGGTATGCATTTTCGTGTACTAGCTAAAGCATTACGTATGTCTAGTGGAGATTATATTCATGCTGGTATAGTAGTAGGTAAATTGGAAGGGGAATGTGAGATGACTTTGGGTTTTGTTGATTTATCACGTGATGATTTTATTGAAAAAGGCCAAAGTCACGGTATTTTTTTAACTCAAGATTGGGCCTCTATGCCGGGTGTTTTGCCTATGGCTTCAGGGGGGTATTCATGTTTGGCATATGCCTACCCTGACCAAAATCTTTGGGGATGATTTTGTACTACAGTTCGGTGGAGGAACTTTAGGGCACCCTTGGGGAAATGCACCTGGTGCAGTAGCTAATTGGGTGGCTTTGGAAGCGTGTGTACAAGCTCATAATGAGGGATGTGACCTTGCTCCTGAAGGTAATGAAATTATTTGTGAAGCTAGCAAATGGAGTCCTCAGCTAGCCGCTGCTTGTGGAGTATGGAAGGAGATCAAATTCGAATTTGCACCAGTAGATACACCAGACTAGTAGATATGTCAGATGACAATAAAGAGAAAAACAATTTTGTAATTCTTGTTTGTTCTCCTAATTTTAATTAACCTCGACCCAATCTTTTACTAAAAAGGATTGAGCTGAATAAAATGGAATATCCTATAAATCTTATATATTATGTATTTGCATATATCTTTGATATGTACAAACCTTACTATACTATATAGAAGATGCAAATACAAAAGACTAAACAAGTCAATACGTCTATCGTTAGATCCATAATTAATTCTATGAATCCTTGGATTGGTGGATTTTCAGATTCCACAATTTTATTTCAAACCATAAATCAAGCCAAGACAAGAGGCGAGGGCTTCCTCGATCTATCCTCTAATATAATATTGTCTTTTTCATTCTTTGTTAGAATAGAAACTTATTATTTGATTATATGATATGAAATCATATGAGAATAAATTCTTCACTTTGTAGGAAGAAACAATTCTATCTTTTGATGAAAGATTTGTTTGTGCATGACATGAGAGAAACTTCTTTTTATATTTCTAATTCAGGAAAAGATTCTATCAATATATATATATTAGAAAGAAGTGATACTCCAAATTTACCAAAAAAAGAGAATAATTTCTTTCAATACTCACTCATTGTTGGTTAATAGTTAACAATCCTAATGATGGAATCCATATGCTTCATTTTGCTAGAAAATCAATCAATCAAATAGTAAAATGTAAAATGATTATTCATCGAATGACTATTCCTTTATTGTATTTTCATAAAATGGGGGCAGGAAGACTCTATGGAGAAATGGTGGTTCAATTTGATATTGACTAATGAGATGTTAGGAGATAGGTATGGGCTAAGTAAATCAACGAATAGTCTTGATGGTATTGGGCATACCCCTAGAAGTGAAGACCCCATTCTAAATGATACAGAGAAAAACATTCTTCTTAGTTGGAGTGATAGTGGCAGTTATAGTTATAGTTTCAGTAATGTTAATTATTTATTGGAGATCAGGAATATTTTTTGTTTGATCCCTGATAACACTTTGTTAGTTAGGGATAGTAATGGCGACAGTTATTTTGTATATCTTGATATTGAAAATCAGATTTTTAAGATTGACAATAAGAATAATAGTTTTTTTTTGAGTGAACTAGAAAGTTTTTTTTATAGTTATTTGAATAGTGGGTCTAAAAGTAAGAATTACTACTATGTCGGTTACATTTATAGTATTATTTGGACTGTAAATGTAAGTATAAGTGTAAGTAGTAGTAAAAGTGGGAGTTCTAGTATAAGTACTAGTAGTAATGGCAGCGATTTAAATATAAAAGAAAGATCTAACGATTTTGATATAAACAAAAAATACAAAGATTTATGGGTTCAATGTGAAAATTGTTATGGATTAAATTATAAATGCATATTTGTGAACATTGTGGATATCATTTGAAAATGAGTAGATCAAATAAAATCGAACTTTCGATTGATCCGGGCACTTGGGATCCTATGGATGAAGCTATGGTTTCTATGGACCCTATAGAATTTCATTCAGAGGAGGAACCCTATATAGATCGTATCGATTCTTATCAGAGAAAGATAGGTTTAACTAAGACTGTTCAAATAGGCCTAGGTCAACTAAATGATATTCCTGTGACAATTGGGGTTATGGATTTTGAGTTCATGGGAGGTAGTATGGGATCCATAGTGGGCAAGAAAATCACCCGTTTGATTGAGTATGCTACTAATAAATCTCTACCTGTCATTATTGTGTGTGCTTCTGGAGGAGCACGCATGCAAGAAGGAAGTTTGAGCTTTATGCAAATGGCTAAAATCTCTTCTTCCTCATATAATTATCAATCAAATAAAAAGTTATTCTATGTATCGATCCTTACATCTCCTACAACCGGTGGAGTGACGACAAGTTTTGGTATGTTGGGAAATGTCATTATTGATGAACCTAATGCCCATATTGCATTTGCAGGTAAAAGAGTAATTGAACAAACATTGAATAAGACAATACCCAATGGTTTACAAGCAGCTGAATATTTAATCCATAAGGGCTTATTTGACCTAATCATACCACTAGTCCTTTAAAAGGTGTTCTGAGTGAGTTATTTCAACTTCATGGTTTCCTTCCTTGGAATCAAAATCAAAATACAAAAAAGAATAGTAACTTAATTTAGTTTTCTATTAGACCCCTTGCACTTATTAACTAGTTAATATTAGCTATAATAGATATAGTTATCATAAGACCTCTTTATATTTATAAGAGGTACAAATAGTAATCGAGGTACTCATTCTATGACAGATTTTAACTTATCCTCTTTTTTTGTGCCCTTAATAGGCCTAGTATTCCTGGCAATTACAATGGCTTCTTTGTCTCTTTATGTCCAAAGAAAGAAAATTGTCTAGATTCGATGGAACCAAATCTCATCAATTTATTTGAACACTGACTGACTTATAATACAAATATTTATTTAGTGTAATATGGTAGTTTATGTGGCTTTTTCCGAACCTAAATATTGTTATGTATTTAGATAGATAATATCTACATAAAAGTTAATGTATCTGACTAATTACTACTAATGCATTAATGCTGCGTTTCATATCCAAATAGTGCTAGTTGATGAGAGTTACTTTAGCATCAAGAAAAGTTAAAGTCAATTTTGGGTTATTCTCTCAATTCCAGTCGAATGCAATTGTATCTAATATAGTAAGTATAAACTAGCGATCAGAACATATATGGATAGAACTTATAACTGAGTCTCGAAAGACAAGTAAATTTTGCTGGGCCTGTATCCTTTTTTTAGGTTCACTAGGATTATTAGTGGTTGGAACTTCCAGTTATCTTGGTAGAAATCTGATATCCATATTTCCATCCTAGCAAATCCTTTTTCCTCCACAAGGGATTGTGACGCCTTTCTACGGGATCGTAGGACTATTCATTAGCTCCTATTTGTCGTGCACAATTTCATGGGATGTTGGTAGTGGTTATAACCAATTCGATAGAAAAGAAAAATAGTGTGTATTTTTCGTTGGGGATTTCCTGAAATAAATCGCTGCATTTTCTTCCGCTTCCTTATGAGAGATATCCAATAAATCAAAATGGAGGTTAAAGAAGGTCTTTATACTCGTCGTGTCCTTTATATGGAAATCCAAGGTCAAGGAGCCATTCACTTGACTTGTATTGATGAGAATTTTACTCCACAGGAAATTGAACAAAAAGTTGCTGAATTGGCCTATTTCTTGCATGTACCAATTGAAGTATTTTGAAAAATGAATTGAATAAAAATTTTTCAGCATGAATAAAAGAATTTGCTAACCCCTTTTATTTAATTGAAGTTTCTTCAAAATGCCCATTTGAGCAAAACGTGTTATATTCTATGTTCCTATTCCATTGGTGTAGCGGTCCATAGAATAAAATCAAAAGCAGAGAAAGTATATGGGGTAACTATAAAAAAATGAAGAAGAAATTTTTTGTATACCAAAACTATTTTGTATGTGTACAGAATTCAACTTAATTCTTTTATTTATACTAGTCAAAAAGTCCAATTCTCATTAAGTTAAGTGTGAATTTATCAAATATATCCAAAAAAAATTTTGTAATAAAAAATCCATTAGTTCAAGATTGAGATATCTGAAAATATTATATTGATTCTTTTTTTATATTCTTGATAGATCCAAGGACTAAATTTTGACACAAAATGGAAAGAAATAGATCCACAGCCTTGTTTGTTATAAAACTCATACTTTGGAAAAAATATCAGATAGAGTCAAAGATTGAAGCAACTTCATTACCAATTTCACAGATAAAAAAATGAAAAAAAAGCATTGATTTCCTTCCCATATTTTGTATCTATAGTATTTTTGCTTTGGTGGGTCTCTCTCTCATTTAAGAAAAGTTTGAAACCTTGGATTACTAACTGGTGGAACAGCAGGCAATCCAATACCTTTTTGAATGCTATTCAAGAGAAAAATGTTCTAGAAAAATTCATAGAATTCGAAGAACTATTCCTCTTGGAAGAAATGATAAAAAAGTACCCAGAGATATATATACAAGAGCTTCATTTAGGAATATAGAAGGAAACAATAGAATTGGTCAAAATAAATGATAAATATCATCTCCATCTCATTTTGCATTTTTCTACAAATGTAATCTGTTTTGTTATTCTATGTGGTTTTTTTGGGTAATAAAGAACTTGTCATTCTTAATTCTTGGGTTCAAGAATTATTCTATAACTTAAGTGACACAATAAATGCTTTTTTGATTCTTTTAATCACTAATTTATGGATCAAATTTCACTCGACCCATGGTTTGGAACTAATGATTGGTTCGATCTACAATGATTTTGGATTGGCCCATAATGATCAAATTATATCTGGTCTTATTTCCACTTTTCCAATTATTCTAGATACAATTTTGAAATATTGGATCTTCTATTATTTAAATCGTTTATCTCCTTCACTTGTAGTTATTTATCATTCAATGAATGAAGATGAAGAACTCATTTGGTTTCATAATATCAATTAAATGAGAATATTTTTTGTATATAAATAAATCATTTTCCATTTTACTTATTCAAATTCAAATTTTACTTATTCTTTTTATTTCTACCTGTTCAAGGTATTTGTCCCATACTATACTCTATTCCAGTACAATTATTCCAATACAATAGCAGACTTCAGGGTAGGGAACTATACTAGACTAGTTACCTATCTAATTTATTTATTGTAGAAATTCCGCAATTAATGATTGGACCATGCAAAATAGAAATACTTCTTCTTGGGTAAAAGAATAGATGACTCAATCGATTTTTGTATCGATTATGATATATGTAATAAATCGAGCATCACTTCCAAATGCATATCCCATTTTTGCATAACAGGGTTATGAAAATCCATGAGAAGAAACTGGATGAATTGTATGTGCCAATTGCCATTTAGCTAATAAGCCCATGGATATTGAAGTTCCGCAAGCTGTGCTTCTTAATATTATATTTGAAGCAGTTGTTTGAATCCCTTATGATATGCAATTGAAACAAGTTCTTGGTAATGGTAAAAAAAGGGGCTTTGAATGTGGGGGCTGTTCTTATTTTACCCAAGGGATTCAAATTAGCCCCTCCCAATTGTATTTCTCCTGAGGTGAAAGAAAAGATGGGAAATCTATCTTTTCAGAATTATTGTCCCAATAAAAAAAATATTCTTGTAATAGGTCTGGTTCCTGGTCAGAAACATAGTGAAATCGTCTTTCCTATTCTTTCTCCCGACCCAGCTACGAAAAAAGACGTTCACTTCTTAAAATATCCCATATGTGTAGGTGGGAACAGAGGGAGGGGGCAGATTTTACTGATGGAAGTAAAAGTAATAATACGGTCTATAATGCTACATCATTGGGTATAGTAAGCATAATAGTACATAAAGAAAAAGGGGGATATGAAATAACCATAGTTGATGCATCAGACAGACATCAAGTGGTTGATATTATAACTCCAGGACCAGAACTTCTTGTTTCAAAGGGTGAATTCATCAAGCTTGATCAACCATTAACAAGTAATCCCAATGTAGGGGGCTTTGGTCAGGGAGATGCAGAAATAGTGCTTCAAGATCCATTACGCGCTCAAGATCTTTTGTTCTTCTTAGCATCTATTATTTTGGCACAAATTTTTTTGGTTCTTAAAAAGAAACAATTTGAAAAGGTTTAATTGTACAAAATGAATTTCTAGATCCAAAGATTCCTTAACATTAAATAGTTAAAAATAGTTTATACTATTTTTCACGATGTCAGGAATTAATTACTTGTATCCCATTCCTAGTAATGGACAATGAAATGCAAACAAATAAAAAGAAAGAAAATATAGGGCAAGGACGGGATACATGAAACAAATACTTCTAGGAGGGATTGCTAGTCTTCTTAATCTTCACAAGAAAAAGTATTTTCCACAATTATTCAATTAACTTAAGTATTAAATATTAATAGAATAAATAGTTCTAAATAAGATTTTTTTAAGATTAAGAAATGAACATTTTGTCATTTCTACAATTTGATTATGTTGATTGGATTATTTTCCAATTTGTATATTATGGAATAGATCAAAATGTCACTTGAAAATGTAAGAACTCAGAGGGTTGAGATCCCTCTGAGTTCTTACTTTTTCATGTCTAAAATTCTGTTCATCCGATCACTACAGAGATGAACCCAACCCAGAATATGAACCATAAAAGAAAATATGTGTTGAACCGATCAGAAGAATGCCAGTTACAATAGCTATCAGCCAAAGAGGAATCCTTCCAGTAATATCGGCCATTTTTCCCCCTTTCTTCCACATTTTATCAAGCGGTCATGCCAGAGACAAAAACAGTCATGGATAGTTATGAGGATTGTATCCTTCCGAATAGGATAAGAGAATTCCTACTATTCTCTTTCTCTCAATTGAAGAAATAATTGGAAAATAAAACAGCAAGTACAAAAATGAGTAATAAACCTCATTCTAGACTAGTACGATTCAACTCAACATTTTGCTCATTCGGGTTTGATTGTGTCATAGTTCTATAATTTGAATTAGGTTTATCATTAGATGAACTGCATTGCTGATATTGACCCCAAAAAAGAAATAGTAGGTACAACTAGTCCATGAACAACCAACCATCGCACTATAAAAATTTGATAGGTTTGATCTATTGTCATTGGAGGCCTCCTAAAAGGATCTACTAAATTCATTGAGTTGTTCCAAAGAATCAAAATGGCCAGTTATTAATGGAATGCCCTATCGGCTCTCTGTGAAATATTCATTTGGTTGAGGACTTCCAAACACACTGTAAGCTAAACCCGTACTTATGAATAACCAATCCACAATGAATAGGGAAGGTATAGTAATACTATGAATGACCCAGTATCTAATATTGGTAATAATATCTGCAGAAGGATGTTCTCCCATTCTTCCAGACTTGCTGAGCTCCAAAAATTCTTGTACAATCAAAAAGAGGAATCGATTTCATGAAAGATGGGATTAGTAAATAGAAAACTACTAATATTTTATTTCATCTTTGTTTGTGAGATCGTCAATTTAGTACCGAAGGTGTATTTTGAGTATACCAAATTAGTATAGCTATCCTTTGTCTGACACGGCAACGTTGTATCCCCAAACGCTATAGAATTGCTTTCTTCTATTTTTTTTCTTGTATATGGATAATTGTATGTTATCCAATAGACCAACAAAATAAAAAATTCCTTATAGTATAAGGTTTCCATTATTGACTTCATAATAGAAAATAAAGATCTTGGTAAAGTGTGAGTCAATGGATTTTATAATTCATGAAAGATGAAAGATATTATTATCATATTCACACAATTCAATTATATTATATGTGAAATAGAAAACTTGTTCTTTACTTTCTTAGGGTATAAGGTTAAAAGTTTTTTGTTCAAATCCTTTCATTTCAATTCAAGTAATTGGTTGGTCATATAATAAATATAAAATAATTCAGTAATAGTGTATTATTTGATGAAAAAAGAATAAAAGAAAATAAGGTTTTAGGATAAATTGCAAGAAACCTTTTTCTTCTTATTCGAAATCAAAAATATAATATTATGGGCAATTAACTAATAACTAAGCTTTACTGCACTGAATCTAATGAATTAATGAATCCAAAATTCAAATAAGTTGAGTTAAAAAAAAGTAAAGGTAATATCAGGTCGTTCACTCCAAACAAAATAGACTTACTCCTATTGAAAAAGAATAGAAATGATTAAATTTGAAATTATTTGCAAACCTAACCTAATTCCCTTTCCTTTATTTGATTTTGGAATCAGGTTACACAACACACACAGTTCTTATTACTATATTCAACCCTGGAATTGAAGAATGAACCTCTTCTCTTGGTTCAGAATCGCAAGATTGGTCAGTGTTACTGCCAATGACTTGATCTTATTCTACCTATATGAATGGCTGTATCTTTTTTAGAGTCATCAGTCCATTCATAAAAACTGATGAATCAAGAACTTTCAATTAGAACTAATTCTGTCAATAGTTTTTTTTCTTACTGTCATATTCGGGAAAAAGAGAAACTTAGGTAAGTCTTTTATCAACCTACATAGCAAAAAAAATATAACTAATTTTGTTTTTTCATGTTTATTATAACTATTTTTTGGGTTTTCTGTTGGCTGCTTCAACTATAACCTCGGTTCTATTGATTAGTTTGAACAAGATGCGACTTATTTGAAATTGAGTGACCAATTCATTAAATATTTCTTCAGAATTGTGCAGGTATTGTATGATTCCCTTCCACATCAATTGCCAATTCTTAGTCATTGAGATTCATGGATAATTCAAATTAATATTTAGAGATAGATCTTACTTTTATTTCCTCAAAACAAACAAAATAAAAAAAATCAAAATGATTGAAGTTTTTCTAATTGGAATTGTCTTAGGTCTAATTCCTATTACTTTGGCAAGATTATTCATAACAACATATTTATAATACAAATGTGGTGATCAATTGGACCTTTAATTGAGTAATATTAATTTTTTGATTGACCTCCGACAATGCAAAGGGGAGGTCAAATTGAAATTGTAATTCAATTTAATTTTATTAAGTTATTTTATTGTAATTCATAATTCAGTATAAGATAAACAGAATCACGCTATGTAGGATTTGAACCTACAACATCAAGTTTTGGAGACCCGCATTTTACCAAACTGAACTAAGAGCGCTTTCTTAGGTAGGGATGATAGGATTTGAACCTGTGACATTTTGTACATAAAACAAATGCGCTACCAAGCTGCACTTCATCCCTTTATTATTGTACAGTATCATTGTACAAAATCCTTGTCTTGTTTTCCACTTGTTTTCTTTCATCTTCATATATTCATATAATAAAATAAAAGGATTATATACATATGAGAAACTAACATATTAAAAAAAATGAATACAAACAATCTTGAACTACAACATCTGATTATATATGTATTACAATAAAATAAATAAGGAGGATTTTCAAAGCGAGATATAAAAACATATCTATCCACGGTTCCTATGCTAACTACTCTATGGTTT
The DNA here is from genome assembly GCA_005019695.1 of Trichopus zeylanicus subsp. travancoricus. NCBI lineage: Eukaryota > Viridiplantae > Streptophyta > Magnoliopsida > Dioscoreales > Dioscoreaceae > Trichopus > Trichopus zeylanicus. Next base: position 377,532 of record RXID01014236.1, read on the forward strand.
GGGTCTTTAGCGAGTCTCCTGATAGAAAGTAATCATTTATTCCCGGATGCTTTGTTATTTCCATTTTTTCATTCTAGTTATTGATAAAAAATACTTAAATGAAATACCGAGTTTAGGAAAGTAGGATGCTAATTTGAAAGAAATTGTATCACTTAATTTTTACTCGATTAATATTAATTACAACCAAATAAATTTTTTTTACAATCAAATCTTTTCTTTAGAAATTGCATTTTTAGTTAGTAATTTCTATTGATTTTTTTGTTGTTTTCTTCTTCTTTGGTTTGGATAGAAAATAGAGGAATTTAAGTCGATCCAAAATCCAAAAAAGGAGGTTCATGGCCAAGGGTAAAGATATCCAAATTAGAGTTATTTTGGAATGTACCGGTGGTGGCCGAAATAGAATTAATAAGGAATTGCCGGGTATTTCTAGATATATTACTCAAAAGAGTCGACACAATACACCCAATCGATTAGAGTTAAGAAAATTTTGTCGCTATTGTCGCACACATACAATTCATGGCGAAATAAAGAAATAGATCGAAAGGAACATGTGGAGGATCTTTCCACAGCACAGGAAGAGGAAAAACTTAACGTATATACAACACAATTATTATATAGTATATATACAAATCAAATACTATTCTGTTGAATCTAAAATATAATGAATAAAGAGAAATTTCAAGATAAGGAATAATCCATGGATAAATCCAAGCAACCTTTTCATAAATCCAAGTGATCTTTTTGTAGGCGCTTGCCCCCAATTAAATTGGGGTATCAAATCAATTATAAAAATATGAGTTTAATTAGTCTATTTATTAGTGAACAAGGAAAAATATTATCTAGATGGATTAGTATATTAACTTTGACACAACAATGATTAATTAATATTGCTATAAAACAAGCTCATATTTTATCTTTGTTACCTTTTCTTAATAATGAGAAATAATTTGAGAGAGCTGAGTCGATCCCTAGAGCTGCTGATCCTAGAACCAGAAATAAATAGACATATCCCTCAATTGACTCAAAACTGTCAAGCTCAAATTGATGTTTTGTTCGGAAAAACCTAGGATTCCGATTTGATTGTTGTGTCATAAGAAAAAAAATGGGAAGGGGAAAACTTCTTTTTATTGAAACATTTCGTTCATTTTATAAGTAGAAGTATTTGAATTTATTTTTCTTCTGTCTTCCCGGAGTTCATTCTCCAGGGAATTTTGTTTCAATAATTCATTCCTATAGATTACTTTACAATCTCTTTCTTTTATTTTATTTGAGAGATTTTATTGGAAATCATGTAAAGACAATTCTTATTCGATATAGCTATTTGCACAAGTATTTTACGGTTAAGAAGCAATTGCCTCTTGTGCAAATTGTGTATGAATCAACTATAACTATAGGATACCAAATTCTTGCAAGTTGCTGCATTTATATGAGTGATCCACAAATGACAAAAATCCCTCTTTTGCCTGTCTCAATCTCGATGAGAGGAAACCAAGGCTCTTATTTTCTATTGAGTAGTTGTTCAAGTAAGTCTTGAATGAACCCCTCTAAAAGTTGATGCAAATAAACAAATTTCTGTTCGACATCTCCGAGCTGTATATCCTCATCTAACTCTGGTCATTGAATCAAATTAAACATTAATGAATAACTAATTGATTTCTCTTCTTTCAGTCATTCTTTTTCTTCCCTCTTCTATTCGATTAATAACAAAGTGGATTATTCCGGTATATAAAAAAAGAAATTCCCATGGTTTTTGCTACTATGACCTTCCCAACCATGATTTTTTATTCCTTCCAAACATTTGAGCTGAAAATACTCAATTCTACCGACACTAAAAAAATAGTGGGTTCCGTCGTTTCTATGGTTACTTCTTTAACTAAATGGTGAGGTCCTTTCTATACACCGAAGCCTCATTTGTCATTTTATCAAATGTTATTGTTAACTTGTATAGTTCATATCCTTTGGCTCTACCCATCAATTATACAGTAATACGTCTTTTCACAAAAAGAACTATCTATATAGTGATGGTATTTAATTATGAAAATTGGCTAGGTATAGGTACATGACCCTCTTGGTCCGTTCTTTCAAGAATAAGAGCATAATTGATTTTCTTATCTTAATAGTATTTCCTCCGCTTAATGGATAACCATTTGCTACTAATGGAGAATTGCTTCTCATCTCAAATCAAATCCATTTGCACTAATGGAAACCAAAAATTCTATATATATGATAGATCCTCATTTTTAGATAGTAAATGGCCTTCTTCCAATCTATCCATTCTATTCATTGGTACTGATCATTAATACTGGAAAATTTTTCTCATTTCTTTCTTCGAGCTCATGATTTGAACGAGTCACACATACACCCTAGTACATGTTCCTCGATGCTGAGGACACCCTCGAAGAGCGGGGGATTTTGTGACATTTCTGATTGGTTGTCTTGTGTTTCTAATAAGTTGTTTAATAGTTGTCATATCATATATATGTATATCTAGAATAAGAATAGCTTGGTTTAGATTGATCTTAACCAGATCATTGATGATTATGAATCATTTTTATTTAATGTCAGATCAAAGAAAATGTGAATTATGTTTTTGAAATGGATTTACACAAAATCACTAGTATTTGCATTTTCTACCACTACAAGATCAACAATGCCATGAGCTTGGGCTTCTATTTCTAACATAAAAGCATCTCTTTCCATGTCTTCCGAAATAACTCATAAGGGATTGTCGGTTCTTTGTACATAAACCTTTGTGAGTGTTTCACAAAGTTTCAGTAGTTCTTCTACTTCCAAGATAAATTCCCCAGCTTGTGCCTCATAAAAAGAACTAGTGGGTTGGTGAATCATAACCTTGATGATACTAATATAACATTATAAAGGGTTCTTCTATTTCACATGGTTGGTCTAAAGCTAAAGTAAGGGATAAAAAAAAAGAAGAAGAAAAAAATAGAATTGAAAACCGTACAAGCATTTTTGTGCATTGCGTATGGCTCTGTAATGGAATTGAATTTACCGCCCCCCTTCTCTCGAAGGATGAAGGATATATAATCCATCCGATCTAGATCGTTGAATGATCCATTTACCAACCTTCCTTTCGTAGGAGCAAAAAAAAAATACTATGATGGCTCTGTTGCTTTCTATATTTATCTTGTCTATGATTTAGCAATCCCAAAGTTTATTTCTGATATGATCAAATAGGGAAAAAAATGATCATTTTTTTTCATTTTTGTACTCTTTCTTTCCTAATATGAATATTAGAAAGAAAAGAGACTTTTGGTTTGGAATAACAAAATGACTTCCGACGCTGAAATGTACTCCCGACACGTAAGATCATAGAAAATAACCTTTGTTTCATACTACTATTTCGATACAAAACCTCATGTTAGGAAAAAAAAAATGATTTGTTGATAACAAAATTGAGATGCCATGCTATTATTACTTAGAATTCATATTTGATATGGCGAAGGCATAGTTTTTTTTGTATTTCAAAGAACAAACTCATTGGCGCCAAGCGTGAGGGAATGCTATACTTTTCGTAATTTCTCCTCTGACTAGAATTATAGATCCCATTGAAGTGGCTAATCCCATGAATATTGTATGCACATCGGGTGGCACAAATTGCATAGTATCATAAATGGCCATTCCTGGGATTACCCATCCACCGGGAGAGTTTATAAACAAATAAAGATCCCTAGTAGCATCTTCTATACTGAGATATACCATGGACCAACAAGTTGATTTGAGACCTCATTACCAACCTCTTGGCTCAAAAAAAGTAATCTTTCTCACTAAAGTTTGTTGATTAGGACAAAATTCTATCCCCCAGAAACTATACTTGCACCTTTAGATGCATACGGTTCAAAACAATTGCAAAAAAAATCAATGTATTGATTTTAGTCCTATTTCTTTCTTTTGTAACAGTTTTTTTAGCTTTGCTTTTTTAAAAAAAAAATTGTTCAAAAATAGGTTTTGTTTTGGCATCTCTCCATACCATACTAAAATAAGAAAAAAAAATGAATTTACCGAACTTCTTGAACTAACCTCTCATTGATATATTGTTTCATCACGATTCAAATCACGATGTTGTTTTCTTGTTCCTGAATGGGTCTTTTCAATTCTCTTAGGTTCATATTCTACTCTGGGTAAAGATCTGTCCAAATTCTATTTGTACATAATATAGGGCAAATAATCTCAGTACCGCTTTTTTTGAAATTCGTTTGTTTCATGCTTTAGCTTTACTTGCCTTCCCACAAATTATTCCATGTATTCATCATACTATTCCATTGATTGGCAGCTTTACTTTGTACTAGTTTAATTAATATAGTTTATTAATTAAACTAGTTAAAGTTAAGTACAAGAATCATTTATGATATAAGTGGTAATTGTACATATATTACCAGTTTGGTATTTTCTTTTCTGAACGGAGCCTGGATATTTTATCGGTCTAAATCAACCATAAATTCTTCTAATTGATAATATATGGATATGGATCCCCAATATAAATATAAATTAATTGGTTTAATTATATTTCATGCTCCAAATAATTGACAGTTCAATCAATATTTCTTGGGCAAAGCAGAGGATATCTCGATCGGAGGAGAGAATGGGGTAAATCCCATATGACCCAATATGCCTAACAAGTCACACTATAGGAAGAGGAAAATCTTAACGTATATACAACACAATTATTATATAGTATATATACGAATCAAATACTATTCTGTCGGATCTAAAATAAAATGAATAAATAGAATTTTTGAGATAAGGAATAATCCATGGAAAAATCCAAGCAACCTTTTCCTAAATCCAAGCGATCTTTTCATAGGTGTTTGCCCCCAATTGAATCAGGGGATCAAATTGATTATAGAGATATGAGTTTAATTAGTCAATTTATTAGTGAACAAGGAAAAATATTATCTACATGGATCAGTAGATTAACTTTGAAACAACAACAATTAATTACTATTGCTATAAAACAAGCTCGTATTTTATCTTTGTTATGTTTTCTTAATAATGAGAAACAATTTGAGGGAGTTGAGTCGATCCCTAGAACTACTGATCCTAGAACTACTGATCCTAGAACCAGAAATAAATAGACATATCCCTCAATGGACTCAAAACTCTCAAGCTCAAATTGATGTTTTGTTCGGAAAAATGTAGGATTACGATTTGATTGTTGTGTTATAAAAAAAATGGGAAGGGAAAATCTTTTTTTTATTGAAACATTTCATTCATTTTATAAGTAGAAGTATTTGAATTTATTTTTCTTCTATCTTCACGGAGTTCATTCTCCGGGGAATTTTGTTTCAATCATTCATTCCTATAGATTACTTTATAATCTATTTCTTTTATTTTATTTGAGAGATCTTATTGGAAATCATGTAAAGACAATTCTTATTCAATATAGCTATTTGACCGAGTATTTTACAATTAAGAAGCAATTTTCTCTTGTGCAAATTGTGTATGAATTGACTATAACTATAGGATACCAAATTCTCATGAGTTACTGCATTTATATGAGTGATCCACAAACGATGAAAATCCCTCTTTTGCCTATCTCGATCTCAATGAAAGAAAACCAAGGCTCTTATTTTCTATTGAGTAGCTGTTTGAGTAAGTCTTGAATGAGCCCCTCTAAAAGTTGATGCAAATAAACAAATGTTTGTTTGATGTCTCTTAGTTGTATATTCTCGTCTAACTCTGGTCATTGAATCAAATTAAACTTTAATGAATAACTAATTGATTTTTCTTCTTTCAGTCAATTTTTTTCTTCCCTCTTCCGTTCGATTAATAACAAAGTGGATTATTATGGTATATAAAAAAATAAATTCCCATGGTTTTTGCTACTATGACCTTCCCAACCATGATTTTTTGTTCCTTCCAGACATTTGAGCTGAAAATACTTAATTCTACTTCCATTAAAAAAATAGTGGGTTCCGTCATTTTTATGGTTACTTATTTAATTAAATGGTGAGGTCCTTTCTATACACTGGAGCCTCCTTTGTCATTTAATCAAATGTTATTGTTAACTTGTATAATTCATATCCTTTGGCTCTACCTATCAATTATACAGTAATACGTCTTTTCACAAAAAGAACTATCTAGATAGTGACGGTATTTAATTATGATAATTGGCTAGGTATAGGTAGTTGACCCTCTTAGTCTGTTCTTTCAAGAATAAGATCATAATTGATTTTCTTATCTTAATAGTATTTCCTCCGCTTAATGGATAACCATTTGCTACCAATGGAGAATTGCTTCTCATCTCAAATCAAATCCATTTTCACTAATGGAAACCAAAAATTCTATATATATGATAGATCCTCATTTTTAGATAGTAAAAGGCCTTCTTCCAATCTATCCATTCTATTCATTGGTACTGATCATTAATGCTGGAAAAATTTTCTCATTTCTTTCTTTAAGCTCATGATCTAAACGAGTCGCACATACACCCTAGTACATGTTCCTCGATGCTGAGGACACCCTCGAAGAGCGGGGGATATTGTGACATTTCTAATTGGTTGTCTTGTGTTTCTAATAAGTTGTTTAATAGTTGGCATATCATATATATGTATATCTAGAATAAGAATAGCATGGTTTAGATCGATCTTAACCAGATCATTGATGATTATGAATCATTTCTATTTAATGTCAAATCAAAGAAAATGTGAATTATGTACTTGAAATGGATTTACACAAAATCACTAGTATTTGCATTTTCTACCACTACAAGATCAACAATTCCATGAGCTTGGGCTTCTATTGTAGACATAAAAGCATCTCTTGCCATGTCTTCAGAAATAACCCATAAGGGATTGCCGGTTCTTTGTACATAAACCTTTGTGAGTGTTTCGTGAAGTTTCAGTAGTTCTTCTACTTCCAAGATAAATTCCCCAGCTTGTGCCTCATAAATAGAACTAACAAGTTGGTGAATCATAACCCTGATGATACTAATATAACATTATAAGTGGTTTTCCTATTTCGCATGGTTGGTCTAAAGCCAAAGTAAGGGATAAAAAATAAGAAGAAGAAAAAAAAAGAATTGAAAACTGTACAGGCATTTTTGTGCATTGCATATAGCTCTAAAATGGAATTGAATTTACCACCCCCCTTCTCTCAAAGGAGTCTAAAATATAATCCATTCGATCTAGATCGTTGAATGATCCATTTACCAACCTTCCTTTCGTAGGAGTAAAAAAAAATACTATGATGGCTCTGTTGCTTTCTATATTTATCTTGTCTATGATTTAGCAATCCCAAAGTTTATTTTTGATACGATCAAATCGGCAAAAAATGATCATTTTTTTTTCATTTTCATACTCTTTCTTTAATAAGATGAATATTAGAAAGAAAAGAGACTTTTGGTTTGGAATAACAAAATGACTTCTGACGCTTAAATGTACGCCCAACACGTAAGATCAAATAGAAAATAACCTTTGTTTCATACTCTATTTCGATACAAAACCTCATGTGATGAAAAAACAAGAATGATTTGTTCATATCGAACTTGAGATGCCATGCAATTATTACTTAGAATTCATATTCGATATGGTGAAGGCATATTTTTTTGTTTTTCAAAGAACAAACTCACTGGTGCCAAGCGTGAGGGAATGCTATATGTTTGGTAATTTCTCCTTCGACTAGAATTAAAGATCCCTTGAAGCGGCAATCCCATGCATATTGTATGCACATCGGGTGGCACAAATTGTATAGTATCATAAATGGTCATTCCTAGGATTACCCATCCACCGGGAGAGTTTATAAACAAATAAAGATCTCTAGTAGCATCTTCTATAGTGAGATATACCATGAGACCAACAAGTTGATTTGAGACCTCATTATCAACCTCTTGGCCCAAAAAAAGTAATCTTTCTCGATACAGTCAGTTTATTAGGACAAAATTTGGTTGACCTCATTATCTTTCTCAATAAAGTCGGTTGACCTCATTATCGCACATGCACCTTTGGATGCATACGGTTCAAAAAAATTGCAAAAAAAAATCAATGTATCAATTTTAGTCCTATTTCTTTCTTTTGTAACAGTTTTTTTAGGTTGATTTTTTAAATTTTTTCAAAAATAGGTTTTGTTTTGGCATCTCTCCATACCATACTAAAATAAGAAAAAAAATTTTTTACTGAATTTCTTGAACTAACCTCTCAGTGATATATTGTTTCATCATGATTCAAATCACGATATTATTTTCTTGTTCTTGAATGTGTCTTTTCAATTCTCTTAGGTTCATATTCTACTCTGGATAAAGATCTGTCCAAATTCTATTTGTACATAATATAGGGCAAATAATCTCAGTACCGCTTTTTTTGAAATTTGTTTGTTTCATGCTTTAGCTTTACTTGCCTTCCCACAAATTATTCCATGTATTCATCATACTATTCCATTGATTGGCAGCTTTACTTTGTACTAGTTTAATTAATATAGTTTATTAATTAAACTAGTTAAAGTTAAGTACAAGAATCATTTATGATATAAGTGGTAATTGTACATATATTACCAGTTTGGTATTTTCTTTTCTGAACGGAGCCTGGATATTTTATCGGTCTAAATCAACCATAAATTCTTCTAATTGATAATATATGGATGTGGATCCCCAATATAAATATAAATTAATTGGTTTAATTACACTTCACGCTCCAAATAATTGCTAGTTCAATCAATATTTCTTGGGCGAAGTAGAGGATATCTCGATCGGGGGAGAGAACATGGTAAATCCCATATGACCCAATATGCCTAACAAGTCACACTATACATCAACCCAAAACACATCTTCCTCTCTAGGACTCCGAAAAGGTAATGTTGGAACACCAATAGGCATTAAATTGCAGAAAAAAATCAAGCACTGTACTTTACTTTAATATGGAAATGTAACAAGGAGTTTATGGTCTTTGTCATCTTTTTTTCTATTTACCCTATTTATTTTCCATAAATTGGAAGGGAAAACATAGTGAATAAAATAAATTTTAATGAAAGGATTGATCACTCGAATGATAAACAAGTATCTATGCATTAATTCCCAGAAACAAAAATAGGACCAATTTTCCCATTGCATATTGGCACTTATCGGGTATAGAGTAGATCTTCTTCTCTTTGTTCTTATGAACAAACTTGTTCTCTTATTTCCAACAAAATGGAATAAATAGTAATCTTTTCTCATATAGAATCTACTGAAAGGTACATCATAGTATAGTCTTTTTCAATGAGATAAAGTTACATAGTGTCTACTTATCTTTGATAAAGAGAGGTATTTCCATGGGTTTACCTTGGTATCATGTTCATACTGTCATATTGAATGATCCTGGTCGATTACTTTCTGTTCACATAACACATACAACTCTAGTTTCTGGTTGGGCTGGTTTGATGGCTCTATACGAATTAGCAATTTTTGATCCCTCTGACCCCGTTCTTGATCCAATGTGGACATAGGGTAGTTTGTTATACCCTTCATGACTCATTTAGGAATAAGCAATTCATGGGGTGCTTGGAGTATTTTAGGAGGAACTATAACAAATCCGGGTATTTGGAGTTATGAAGGTGTGGCAGGGGCACATATTGTGTTTTCCGGCTTGTGCTTTTTGGTAGCTATTTGGCATTGGGTGTATTGGGACCTAGAAATATTCTGTGATGAACGTACGGGAAAACACTCTTTGGATTTGCCAAAAATCTTTGGAATTCATTTATTTCTCTCAGGGTTGGCTTGCTTTGGCTTTGGCGCATTTCATGTAACAGGCTTGGACAGTCATGGAATATGGGTATCAGATCCTTATGGACTAACTAGAAAAGTACAATTTGTAAATCCAGCATGGGGTGTGGAAGGTTTTGATCCTTTTTTCTGGGAGGAATAGCCTCTCATCATATTGCAGCAGGTACATTGGGCATATTGGCGGGTCTATTCCATCTTAGTGTTTGTTCGCCTCAACGTCTATGCAAAGGATTACGTATGGGCAACATTGAAACTATACTTTCTAGTAGTATTGCTGCTATTTTTTTGCAGCTTTCATAGTTGCTGGAACTATGTTGTATGGTTTAGCAACTACCCCAATCGAATTATTTGGGCCCACTCATTATCAGTGGGATCAGGGATACTTCCAACAAGAAATATATCGAAGAGTTGGGGTTAGTTTATTGAAAGCTAGGTCTAAAATTCCCGAAAAATTAGCTTTTTATGATTATATTAGTAATAATCCGGCAAAATGGGGACTATTCAGAGTAGGTTCAATGGACAACGGGGATGGAATAGCTGTTGGATGGTTAGGACACCCAATCTTTAGAGATAAAGACAGACATGAGCTTTTCGTACGTCGTATGCCTACTTTTTTTGAAACATTTCCAATAGTTTTGGTAGATGTAGACGGACTTGTTAGAGCCGATGTTCCATTTAGAAGAGTAGAATCCATATATAGTGTCCAACAAGTAGGTGTAATTGTTGCGTTTTATGGTGGCGAACTCAATGGGGTCAGTTATAGTGATCCCACTACTGTGAAAAAATATGCTAGACGTGCCCAATTAGGTGAAATTTTTGAATTAGACCGAGCGACTTTGAAATCCGATGGTGTTTTTCGTAGTAGTCCAAGGGGTTGGTTCACTTTTGGGCATGCTTCATTTGCTCTGCTCTTCTTCTTCGGACACATTTGGCATGGTGCTAGAACCTTGTTCAGAGATGTTTTTGCTGGTATTGATCCAGATTTGGATGCTCAAGTTGAATTTGGAGCATTCCAAAAACTTGGAGATCCAACTACACGGAGACAAGCAGTCTGATACAACGTTGTTCTGGGATCTTCTGTTTATACATATATATTCTATTTGATCTAGTGTACTGAAGAAATATAGTGTACTGAAGAAATTTGCACTTTTTTCATCATCCTTTCTTTGATTCTTTCCTTTTGTAAATGATCCCCCTCTCAAAAAAAAATAGAAATAAAATAGGTGTGGAAGCTATAATTGTAAATTACAATTGAATCTATGGATGCATTGGTTTATACATTTCTCTTAGCCTTGACTTTAGGGATAATTTGTTTTTGCTATCTTTTTTTGAGAACCACCTAAGGTTTCGACGAAAAAAATGAAATGATTTTTCATTATCTTAATTGAAGTAATGAGCCTCCAAATATAAATATAGGAGGCTAATTACTTCAATTAGTCCCCGTGTTTTTCGAATGGATCTCTTAGTTGGTTAGAAGGTTGGCCAAAGGTGGTATATAAGGCATACCCAGTAAAGCTTACAAGTAAACTAGATATGAAGATGGCATCTAGGGTTGCTGTTTCCATTTTTAGATACTTTCAAGATCACAATGGATCTACAATAAGATCATTTAATAATTTATTTACAACTACAACGGAATGGTATACAAAGTCAATAGATTTTAACCAATGATTAAATAAGGTTTATGGCTACACAAACTATTGAGGATAATTCTAGATCTGGGCCAAGATGAACTGTTATAGGGGATTTATTAAAACTGTTGAATTTGGAATATGGTAAAGTAGCTCCAGGCTGGGGTACTACACTTATGGGCTTGGTAATGGCTTTATTTGCGGTATTCCTTTCTATTATTTTGGAAATTTATAATTCTTCTATTTTACTGGATGAAATTTTAGTGAGTTAAGTTTTATAAGAACTATGAAGTCCTAGGTTTTCAATCAAAAAAATTACTTAAAACTCAGATTTATAGATTATTTTGGTAGTTCAATTGTGGAATTCATTTGTTTCAGTATTTTTGGAATAGTAGTGTGTGACTTGTTATAATTGATCCTATTGGTAATATAGAGAATGAGTCTGTCATCTTTATCAAGATGATTCTACCCCATCAGATATTATTTGATTTATTTTAGTATCTTGAGCACGAAATATACAGAATAAAATAAATCAAGAAAAGAAATATTTGAGCTATGATTCATACCTACTATTTAGACATCGCGATCGGACTAAAAAAAAAGATATTTCTGAGAAATCAAATGATTTTTCTTTCCTCAGACCTATTTTGACCGAAATACAGCTGTCTCTATATATTTTCTTGAGTTATTACATCTATTCATTAAATTATTACATTTATTCATTAAATAAGTGATAATCAAAGGGTTCTTACTAAGAAAGATTTGGGTTTAGCTTAGAGCTTTATTAAATAAATCATCGTGGTTATAGTATGAATTTGAAGTTTCAATTGATTCATGGGGTCTCAACAAGAAAATTCCTATTAAATTCCCATTAATATTAATGAATATTAAAACAAGAAACAAGAATCAATTTGCATTACGTGCAAAAAAACAAAAAATCAAATAATAAATAAAAAATAGGGAAGAGAAGGTTCAAGAGTCCTTTAATGATCAATATAAAAAAAGAGGGCTGAGCCAACTTGATTTGGCATTATAATCACAAAGAAGAAATTTAGGATTTTTGTTATTTCATATCTTCGAGACAAATTGAATCGAGTGGCTATGAAGTTTTGAGCTTTTTATTACTATTAAGTTGAAAATCAGTTTTTGTGTATAATATAACATATAATAAATAATGTAGTAAATCACTATTATAAAATTCTCATATACGGTTCTCGGAGGGGGAGTCTCCTATCTCAATAAAGTATATGATTGGTTCGAGGAACATCTCGAGATTTAGGTGATTGCAGATGATATAACTAGTAAATATGTTCCTCCCAATGTTAACATATTTTATTGTCTAGGGGGGATCACGCTTACTTGTTTTTTAGTACAAGTAGCTATGGGTTTTGCTAACTTTTTACTATCGTCCAATTGTTATGGAGGCCTTTTCCTCTATGCAATACATAATGACTGAGGCCCACTTTAGATGTTTAATCTGATCAGTTCATCGATAATCAGCAACTATGATGGTTCTAATGATGATCCTTCACATATTTCGTGTGTGTCTCACAGGTGGATCTAAAAAACCCCGAGAATTAACTTGGGTTAGAGAAGTAGCTCTGGCTGTATTAACTGCATCTTTTGGTGTAACTAGTTACTCTTTACCCCGGGATCAAATTGGTTATTAGGCCATAAAAGTTTTGACTGGTGTACCTGAAGCTATTCTTGTAATAGAATCGCCTTTGGTAGAGTTATTACGTGGAAGTGCTAGTGTGGGCCAATCCACTTTGACTCATTTTTATAGTTTACACACTTTTGTATTGCCTCTCCTTACTACTGTATTTATGTTAATGCACTTTCCAATGATACATAAGCAAGGTATTTCAGGTCCTTTATAGAAAAAGAAAAGACAAATCATAGATATTTGTAATTGATGATATATCATTTCGGGAAGGAAAATAGTATTTCATTGCTACAAATATGGGTTATTAAAAAAAATGAGACATATTTTTTGGATACTTCTCTTCAACTCCAAAGTATTGTATTCCTTATTTTATACGAATAGTTGAAGTGCATTTTCTGAAGAGAAGATGGATTATGGGAGTGTGTGACTTGAACTATTGATTGGGCCATGCAGATATATGATTTTTTCTGCCACGTTAGAATTCATGACCAAAAGTGTTTCTGTATCCAACCACCATGTAAGTCTCTTACATAGCAAAGGATAGGCTAGTTCATTTGCGAAGAATTTTTTCTATGATCATACCAGAATCATGTCATACATGAATAGGCTCCGCAAGATCCTATAGAATAGAGAATAAGTGATGTGCCACGATTTTCTATCTATTTCACTTACTTATTTCTTATTTATAGTATACAAATACATTCATTTCCTTTGCATCGATCCTGATCTATGATACTATCAGAGTGCAATAAAGGATCTAAAGAAAAATAGAGGCTAGACTTTATTAGATTAGTAACAAGTAAATACCTTGTATGTAAGAGAATTGAGATGTTATAGGATAAACACCAACCAAAAAACATGAGACAATCCAAAAAGTAATTAATAATGATCAAAGATCAAATTAGTAAGCCTACTTGGATATTAAGCATTTACCTCTAAGAACTAAATTCTTTGCAATGAATAGTTTTGCAACTTGCATTTAATAAATCTTTTTTTCTATAGTCTATAGACTCTTATTCTTATATAGAGTCATTATAATTCTATTATGTGTGGATATATATAAAATATATATTTCATATGAATCTATTCCTGTCATTCCTTTTTGCTCGAGCCGAATGATGAAAAATTATCATGTTCGGTTCTTTCGAGGGATGGATCTATAAGAATTCACCTATCCCAATGACAAAGAAACCAGACTTGAATGATCCTATATTGAGAGCTAAATTGGCTAAAGGGATGGGGCATAATTATTATGGAGAACCCGCATGGCCCAATGATCTTTTATATATTTTTCTAGTAGTAATTCTAGGTACTATTGCGTGTAATGTAGGCTTAGCAGTTCTCAAACCATCAATGATTGGTGAACCAGTGGATCCATTTGCAACTCCTTTGGAAATATTACCCTAATGGTACTTCTTTCCCATATTTCAAATACTTTGCACAGTACCCAATAAGTTACTGGGTGTTCTATTAATGGTTTCAGTACCAATGGGATTATTGACAGTACCATTTTTGGAAAATGTTAATAAATTCCAAAATCCATTTCGTCGTCCCAAACAGTCTTTTTGGTCGGTACCACAGTATCTCTTTGGTTAGGTATTGGAGCAACATTACCTATTGATAAATCTTTAACTTTAGGTCTTTTTCAAATTGATTCAATCGCAAAATACAGCAAGCCTATGTATCTAAGGAATAGTCACTTCACTTCAAAGTGACTATTCCTTAGATACCTTAATTTTGTTTATTATGATCCATTATGTAAAAATATGGATTGTGTCAAAGATGACAAATTCATTTTCTTTTTTTCTAAAATAAGATGAAATAATTCCAATGGATTTCAAATTCAAACTTTTCCTTTTCTTAGTTCTTAGGTAAATCAACTGCGAAATGCTTTTGTAGAGTGTCCAATATCTGTTTTACATCTTCTGTGCAAAAATATTCAATTTTTATAAGATCTTCTTGACTCTTACTCAAAAGGTCCAATAATGTATGTATATTGGACCTTTTGAGACAATTATAGGTCTTGGAAGGCAATTCCGATTGGTAAATAAAAATAAATTTCAATGGAATTCCCTTTTTATTTTTCTTTAGATTATTTAATCTATCTTGAAAGGTAAAAGGGGATAAAGTAAACTTGTTTTTATTTTCCTTGAAATGAGTGTCTTCTTCCTCTATATGTAGAAAAGGAAGAAATAAATCAATCAAATTATGAGAAGCTTCATAAAGTACTTCTTTAGGAGTTAAACTTCTATTTGTCCATATTTCTAGAAATAGTATCTCCTATTTTTCATTCCTATTACCCTAAGAATGAATACTATGATTTGTATTTCGAACAGGCATGAATACAGTATCTATAGGATAACTTCCATCTTGAGAGTTATTTATAGATTTCATACGATATCCGCGATCTCTCTTGATTTGTAATCCAATGCACAAATCAATCGGTTCTATCAGGTTAGTTATATACTGTGTCGTGTCAACTATTTCCACGGAAGATATCTTGAGCGGTTACGTACCTAGGACCCCTAACACAAATAGATGTGTCTCTAATTCCATAGAGATTACTTCTCAATAGAATTTCTTTCAAATTGAGTAAAATTTCATGTATTGATTCTTCAATACCTACTATTATAGAATATTCATTTAATACGTCCTCAGATTTTGCACGTGTGATATATGTTCCTTCTATTTCTCCAAGTAAAGTCCTTCGCATGGCAATATCGATTGTATCGGCTTGACCTTTCCTAAGTGGGGAGAGAACAAAATGACCATAATAAAGATGTTTATGTCTACTCTTGATTCAACACACTTTCACTGTGGTGTTCGAGTGGATTCTGCTACTTCCCCTCAAACCATACTAATATTCTAATTTGATCAGGTCATTGAATCATTTATTTCTCTTAATAGTTGTTTAATTCTTATTTGTACACACATCTTTTTTTAGGAGGTCGACATCCATTATGTGGCATAGGTGTTACATCACATACAAAACTTAATAGTATACCAGTTCTACGAATGGTTCGTAATGCCAAATCTCTTCCGAGACTAGGACGTTTTATCATAACTTCTACTCATTGCATACCTTGATCAATTATTATATGAATAGCATTTTACTGCTGCTGCTTGAGTAGCATAGGGTGTTCCTCTTCCTGTGCCTTTGAATCCAAAAGTACCCGTGGATGCCCAAGAAACCACTTGACCACGTACATCTGTAACAGTTACAATGGTATTGTTGAAACTTGCTTGAACATGAATAACTCCTTTTGGTATTCTACGTCCATTCTTGCCTGAACCAATACATCCATTCCTACGAGAATCAACTTTTTGTATAGGTTTTGTCATATTTTATTATCTATCTCCTAAATAGGAGTCAGAGATATATAGAAATATATGGAGATATCCATTTCATATTAAAAAAAATGGACCCCCTATTTTTGTTTTTACATTACAGGGATCCCCTCTCTACTTTAGTTTACAATTAGAATTTTTTTAAGATTAAATATTACCCTATGCCTATCTCTATTTAAGTTTTGGATTTAAACAAATCACCATAATTTGTCTGCGTCTATGGATCAGTCAACACTTTTCACAAATTTTATGAATAGAAGTTCTTATTTTCATATTTCTCATTCCTTCTACTTCTTGGAAGAAAAAAAATAAGTCTCTTGAATTTTTTAACTTAACAAACAAGGACTACTTAAAAAATCACTTAATCTTTCGACTCCTTGTTACGAAGTCTATAAATTTATTATACATCCCTTGGTTGAATCATAATGACTTACTTCGATTTTGACTCTATCTCCAGGTAGTATCAGTATAAAACTATGCCAAATTCTCCCTGAAACATAACCTAAAATTAGATCTTCATTATCTAAACATACCCAGAACATACCATTGGGAAGTGATTCAGTAATTAAGCCTTCATGAAACAATTTTTGTTCTTTCATTCCAGGTAACCCCCTTTAATAAGTATCAATGAGATAAAATTAGGATACCGGAGGCGGATCACCATATATAACACAAAATTTCTCCTCCAATTCTTTTCAATCGAGCTTCTCGATATGTCATTATACCTTGAGAAGTAGAAAGAATTAGAATCCCTATTCCAACTAAAATCTTAGGAATTCATTGATAGTTGGAATAGATTCATAGACCAGGTTAGCTAATATGCTTTAAAATAGTTCTATATACTCTATTCCTAGTTCTTCTATGTTGCAGGGTTAAAACCAAGAAAAATTTTTGACTTTCTTGATCTTGATTATTTTGAACGTTTTCAATAAAACCTTCTCTTAAAATTATTTTAACAATGTTTTCGGTGAAATTAGTAGATGCTATTCGAACCCTTCCCTTTTTATCCATGTCAGCATTTCTTATAGAAGTTATTATATCGGCAATAGTATCCCTACCCATAAGGAACTCGAATTATTCTTGTCTTCCAATTTGGATATAATCAACATGTTTTATTATTATTTTATTATTTATTTTTCTTTAATATTTTTTTATTCAAAGTATATGTGTGAGACACAATCTACTAATAATTTAATAATGAATTGCTCCATTTTTGGTACCTGACTAGTAGTTTCATCTACTAGTATTTAGTATTTATAATACCTTGGGAGCTAGTGAAACTATTTTAGTAAAAATAAACTATCTTAATTCTCAGGGAATCGCACCAAAAACTCGAGTTTCTTTTGGATTTCCTTCTTGATCAATGACAATCGCAGCATTGTCATCATATCGTATTATCATACCATTGTCATGTTTGAGTTCTTTACACATATGTACAATTACAGCTCTAATTACTTCTGATCTTTCTAGAGGCATATTGGGCACTACTTCCTTGATTACCGCAACAATAACGTTGCCAATATGAGCATATCGGGGATTACCAGCCCCTATGATTCGAATACACATCAATTCTCGAGCTCCACTATTATCTGCTACATTTAAAAGGGTTTGGGGTTGAATCATATGATTTTTCTTTTTTAATTTGCTATTTCAATGTAGTAAAGAATGAAAAAATATATATTTTCTGTCCAGAAATAAAGAAATCTTTTGTTGTTTATTTTTTCATCCACAATATTCAATATAATAAATTGTCCTTTTATTTAGTTTAGTTCTATGTTCCTATCCTGAAATAACAAATTGAGTTCGTATAGACATTTTGTATGTAGCTATTTCAATAGCAGCCCTAACTACAGTTTTGGATACTCCTACCATTTCATAAAGTATTTGACCCGGTTTAACAATAGATACCCAATATTCGGGAGATCCTTTTCCCAAACCCATACGTGTTTTTGTGGATCTTACTGTAATAGGTTTGTTGGGAAATATGCGTATCCATATTTTTCCACCACGATGCACATATCGTGTCATTGCTCTTTGCCCCACTTCTATTTGTCTGGCTATGATCCAAGAGGGTTCAAGTGCCTAAAGAGCATATCTACCAAAACTAATATAAGAGTTTCTTCTCATCCAGCTCCTCGTGAATGAAACAATTCATTCAATAGTTTTAAACAAATAGTATTATATAAAATACTATTATAAAATATTTATATATGTATTTTATAATACATATTTATAATATAACATATAATAAATAATGCACTAAATCACTAAACTAAGTAATGTGTTTGATATTGAATTTGTTTAACTATCTGTATATACAATCAAGATACAAAGCTAGATTTATATATTTATCCATAAATCTAGATAGAGGTATAGCTATTTTTTTTTGTTTTATAATTATAACTATAACGATTATAATGAATCTTTTTTTATTCTTATTGAACTATGCCCAACAAAAATATTGTAATTCAATAAATAAATGTTTCGTGGGTGAATATTGACTCTTTCTCATTCGTAGGTTGTTCAATCCATAACCTCTTAGAATAAATCAATTTATTCTTGGTTCATTCCGCCATCCTGCTCAATGGATCATTAGGATTCTATTTAAAACTAATACTAATCCTATGCAGTCACAGGTTCCACAATTCCTATAGCTTCTCTATTAATGGTTAGGGCTGAACTCTACAATGGAGCTCTTAACAAAAATTTATTTTTGAGTTAATCTTCTCAGTTTCTATTAACTCTGGGCTCTTTATTATCTTATACATTATAGTATTGTATTAATTTTTAGAGTATTAATTTTTATATATATTATTAAATTTTTATATACTATTATATTGAATTTTATATTCAGTATTGATACTTTATCACATTGCCTTTCTATAAGATATGAGATAGTTCATAGACCATACATATTGTAATCATATATCATTGGATTTTTTGTTTTTTCTTTCTATCATCTTTCATTTATCCACATCCCCTTATTTGTGTTTTACACTCATAATTAGACTTTTTATGTTATGGGAGAAATTTTAGTTGCTACAACTATATGATCGATCCAGTCATATAGTGACTATTTCTTGGGATCTCAAAAATATGAAGCAATAAGTTGGTTGTTTTTATATATTATATATAGGTATTAAGTTTAGAGTGGGGTTCAACAATTATGGAATCCTAACCCAACTCTAAACTTTAAACTTACTTTAAAGAAGGAGTCACACACTAAGCATAGCAATTTTACTCTAAAAAAAATGGTCAATCAAATTTTTATTCAACCCTATAGAATTAGAGAATTAGAATCAAATTGCTGTTTTTGTTTGATATTTCATAAATGAAAGAACTAGTTAATAAATGAAAGAACAAATTTGTTTCTATTGCTAGATACTAGTCAGAACCAGAATGACAAAACAAATAAAGAAAGGTCCATTAGTCCTCATCTACAAATATCCAAATTTTAACGCCTAATACTCCATAGATAGTTTGAATTGTATAGGAACAATGATCAATTTTAGCACGAATTGTCCGTAGAGGAACCCTCCCTTCTCTGATCCATTCGAAACATGCAATTTCTTTTCTGTCGATATGCCCTGCGATTTGCACTTGAATTCCTTTTGTGTCCATTTGTTTAGTTAATTCAATTGCCTTTTTCATTGCCTTTTGAAATGAAACTCTATTTTTTTAATTGTAAAGCTATATATTTTTCAAGAATATGAGGTTGTCTAAAAGGTTTTTTCAACTTTTGTGAGAGTAATGTTGATTCTTGGGTTTTCAAAATGAATCTCCATTTGTAGATTTATCTGTAATTCTACAATTCCTTGCGTTCAGCCTTCTATTAACAAATTGGGGAATCCAATATATATTATTATCTTGATACAATTCCATATTTTTACATGTTCTTATAGGCCCACAGAAATTTTTTTTGGTTTGCACAACCAGAAAGAATAATGACTTTGGGTTGTACCAAGTCTGAAACCAAGTGGATTTATTTTTGGTCCCATATTTTTTTCTAAATAGAAATCTAAGATTTATTTCAATTTAAAAATGACTTTGATTTATTTTTCAATACAATTGTTATATGACAAGTAGGTCTTTTTAAAGGATAATTGAGTCCTTGAGCTCTAGGTCTTAACCTTTTTAGAATAGCACCTTCATTGACTTCAGCTTTACTAATAAATAAATTAGCTTTATTCATGTTCATATTATGATTTGCATTTGTTGCTGTAGAATAAAGCAATTTTAAAATGAAAAAAGATGCTCGATAAGGTATGAGTTCCAGTATCATAAGTGCTTCTTCATAGGAATGCCCTCGAATCTGGTCAATTATTCTTTGAGCTTTGAAAATAGACATACGTATATGTTGGGCAAAAACCTTAACTTCTATACTTGAAGTTGAGTTCTTTAGCTTTATCATAAGGCTATCTCCTACCAATGAATGATAACTACTTTTGCTACTTTACAAAAATAGAAAATAAAAACAAAAAAATTAATGACGAGATTTATTATTTTTTCTTGCATGTCTCACGAAAGTCAGAGTAGGGGCAAATTCTCCCAATTTGTGACCTACCATCGGATCTGTTATATAAATAGGTAAATGTTCCTTACCATTATGAATGGCAATTGTATGTCCAATCATTACAGGTATAATGGTAGATGCCTGAGACCAAGTTACTATTATTTCTTTCTCCTCCCTCATGTTGAGGTTTTCCATTTTTCCCGATAAATGATTAGCTACAAAAGGATTTTTTTAGTGAATGTGTCACAATGGATTACTTCTTTATTTTTACATTTTAAACTATGTTCAATATCTTGATCTAATAAGGTAAGAATAAATACAATAATGATGAATGGAAAAAAGGGAAAATCCTTTAGCTAGATAAGGGGCAGATGAAGCCAAGTGGATCAAGGTAGTGGATTGTGAATCCACCATGCGCGGGTTCAATTCTCGTCGTTCGCCCATCACATTATTTTAAATTCCAAAAATTCACATTATTGCTATCTGCTCCAATAACGAATCCTTGGTTTAACTAAATAACTAAAGAAAATAGATAAACCTTTCTTTTTATCTCAGGTCGATGGATCTTCTCAATTGGAATATCCCCATATGAATAATATACATTCTAGTTGACTGAGTCTAATTCAAATTTTGAATTATTTTGTTCTGAAGCAAAGATATCCATGGAGGCTAGTTCATCCTATTTAGATATTCATGACCAAGAGGTATTAGATTCTCTTTTGAAGAGGCCTTGAAAGGAGAAGGAAGGCCGGAATGCCAACAAGCATCTACCTATTCTCTAATTCATCCGACCCGATACCATTTGGGAATGTCCAGTGCCAAAGTCACTGAATGGGTAAGTCACCAATGCCTAAAATGGACTATGTCCTTTATTTGCTGGGTTATAGATACTGGTGGATATTTTATCAGAGGTTTTTATCAATCTACCCTTGTGTGATTCCTGTTGAATCATATACTCGGGGGTGGGTGCAAGCGGGCAATTTCAAAATGGACTCCTCATTCATTAGATAGAGAAGATCACCAAGATTTCATGATCTGTTGCTGAACCTATTCCAATTTCAACAGCCCAGACTCGGATCGTGGGGATCGCTGGAATACTTCATATCAATAGATAAGAAACTCGATATATCAATACAATATTGATTTGATCTGAAATCTATTATTGAATTGTTCATTCAATGAGCATTCTCAATATTATGCCTTGAAGAATATTCAAACCTCCACGCTCTTTAGCACGAGATTTTGAGTCTCGCATGTCTATCATTTCACCATCAAGGCATCTTGAAAGTGAATCATATTCCATGAATATGATATCTATCTAGTGTCATATATTCCATATATGACAAAATGCTAGGTTGGAGTGTTGGAGTATTTATATTAATTGGTCATATAGGCCCGTGTCAAACATCAAATTGCTTTGATTTGCATTATCTGGAGGATATCTTATATATATAAAAAATATGTACAATTAAACCTACTTCTCAATTCAATAGAAGCCCCAAAGAAGTGAATATGGTACCCAAATAATGATAGATATGGCAAAAGTGGGTCCGATTATGCCTATTCCTAATCCTAAATAGAATGTGAATGTAACGA
>RXID01014236.1:402500-520000 GCA_005019695.1 Trichopus zeylanicus subsp. travancoricus
TAACTACATCCAATCTCTGAAAAAGTCCCAATTGTTTCGAACTTTCTATTTTTGGAAGGGTATATTTACAGAATTTCCATGAATAAATAGGATCAAACCTTATTCCATAATATTTCCATAAGATTCCTCTTTCTTATTCTTAAGCAAGACCCTAAGGGTGCTTAGTTGATGCATGATTTATTTTCATCTTTCTTTTTCTTTTTGTTTATTTCAAGAAAGATATTGATCAATTCTGATTCTTTCTTTTTCTATTGATTCTTTTCTGATCGAGATGTATGGATCCATGGACTATTCCTGTTCAGGGATTAAGAAAAATGTGCAAAAGCTCTATTTGCCTCTGCCATTCTATGAGTCTCTTCCTTTTTGCATATGGCATCGCCACTCCCTTTGTAGCATCTACTAATTTGAAACTTAATTTGAAAGACATATTTTGACCCGAACATTTTTAGGATGCCCCTAATAACCAACAAATGGCAAGTGCTTTTCCTTGTGTAGATCCTATTTCAATAGGAACTTGATGGGTCAGTCTGCCTACACGTCTTGCTTTTACTACTATATCGAGAGTTACTCCACATATTGCTTGACATAAAACAGATATTGGATCTGTTATTGTCTTTTGTTGAATCTTTTTCACAGTTTGATAGATAATTTGATAAGCCAATGATTTTTTTTTGTGTTTTAGAATACGGTTAACCAACATGTTAACTAATTGATTACGATAAATTGGATCAGATTTTGTAGTTTTTTCTTCTACAGTACCTTGACATGACATGAGCGTGAAAGAGGTTCAAGAATCAGTTTTCTTTTTATAAGGGCTAGAAATGAATAACTTATTTTGTCTTTTTTACCCCATATTGTAGGGTGGATCACGAACGATATGAAAGATCTCCCTCCAAGCCATACATACGACTTTCATCAAATATGGCTTTCCACAGAATTCTATATGTATCTTATCTATAAGATCGAGTATGGAATTCTATTTACTCACTTTAAATTGAGTATCTGTTTCCCTCCTTTTCCTGCTAGGATTGGAAATCTTGTATTTTACATATCCATATGATTGAGGGATCGTACTGTTCGAGCCTTTTTTTCATGCTTTCCTGGAGGTCTGGAGAAAGCAGCAATCAATAGGATTTCTATAATCCTCCCTTCCCGAAAGGAAGAAAAGAACATGAAATTCTTTTTCCTTTCCACAGGGACCAAGAGATTGGATCTAGTCATAAGAAGAATGCTTGGTATAAATAACTCACTTCTTGGTCTTCGACCCCCTTAGTCACTATGAGTGCCCCCTGATCAATGCAATGGGGATGTGTCTATTTATCTATCTCTTGACTCAAAATGGGAGCAGGTTTGAAAAAGGATCTTAGAGTGTCTAGGGTTGGACCAGGAGGGTCTCTTAATGCCTTCTTTTTTCTTCCCATTGGAGTTATTTCACAAAGACTTGACATGGTAAGGGAGAAAGTAAGCACATTTGAAGAGCATAATGCAATGGAGAGCTGTATGTTGCATTCGGGAAGGATGAATCACTCCCAAAAAAGAATTATTGATTCTCTCCCAATTGGTTAGATTGTAGGTGCGATGATTTACTTCACTGGTGAGGTCTCTGGTTCAAGTCCAAGATGGCCTAGCTACACTAGGGAAAAGGATAGAAGAGGCATCTAACTCTTTCATGCATACTCCACTTGGCTTGGGGGGATATAGCTCAGTTGGTAGAGCTCCGCTCTTGCAATTGGGTCATTGCGATTATGGGTTGGATGTCAAATTGTCCAGGCGGTAATGATAGTATCTTTTACCTAAACTTATGGCTCACTTTTCCTAGGTAATGGGGAAGAGGACCGAAACATGCCACTGAAAGACTCTACTGAGACAAAAAGATGGGCTATCAAGAACATAGAGGAGGTAGGATGGGTAGTTGGTCAGATCAAGTATGGATCATACATGGACGAGGGTTGGCATCGATGGCTCTCCTAGGGTTCCCTCATCTAGGATCCCTGGGGAAGAGGATCAAGTTGGCCCTTGTGAATAGCTTGATGCACTATCTCCCTTCAACCCTTTGAGTGAAATGTGGCAAAAGGAAGGAAAATCCATGGACTGACCCCATCATCTCCACCCCATAGGAGCTACGAGATCACCCGAAGGATGCCTTCAACATCCAGGGGTCACAGACTGACCATAGACCCTGTTCAATAAGTGGAATGCATTAGCTGTCCGTTCCCTAGTTGGGCAGTAAGGGTCGAAGAAGGGCAATCACTCATTCTTAAAACTAGCATTCTTAAGACCAAAGAGTCGGGCGAAAAAAGGGGGAGAGCTCTCTATTCTTGTTCTCCTATAGCTGGATTCTCTAGAACCACAAGAATTCTCAGAATGAGATTCCAACTCAGCACCTTTTAAGAAGAGTTGCTCTTTGGAGAGCACAGTACAATGAAAGTTGTAAGTTGTGTTCAAGGGGGAGTTATTATCTATCATTGGCCTCTATAGTAGAATCAGTCAAGGAGGCCTGAGAGGTGGTGGTTTACCTTGTGGTGGATGTCAGTGGTTCGAGTCCGCTTATCTCCAGCCCATGAACTTAGCTAATACTATGGTAGCACCCAATTTTTCTGATCTGATAGTTTGATCTATGATTTCTCATTCATGGATGTTGATAAGATCC
Source organism: Trichopus zeylanicus subsp. travancoricus (assembly GCA_005019695.1). Lineage (NCBI taxonomy): Eukaryota > Viridiplantae > Streptophyta > Magnoliopsida > Dioscoreales > Dioscoreaceae > Trichopus > Trichopus zeylanicus. The sequence continues at coordinate 405,151 of RXID01014236.1, forward strand.
TTCCATTTAGCATTAGCAGCACCTTAGGATGGCATAGCCTTAATGTTAATGGTGAGGTTCAAACAAGGAAAGGCTTACGGTGGATACCTAGGAACCCAGAGACGAGGAAGGGCGTAGCAAGTGACGAAATGCTTCGGGGAGCTGAAAATAAGCATAGATATGGAGATTCCCGAATAGGTCAACCTTGTGAACTTCTGCCGAATCCATGGGTAGGCAAGAGACAACCTGGTGAACTAAAACATCTTAGTAGCCAGAGGAAAAGAAAGCAAAAGTGATTCCCATAGTAGCAACAAGAGAAATGGGAGCAACCTAAACTGTGAAAACAGGGTTGTGGGAGAGCAATACAAGCATCGTGTTGCTAGGCAAAGTGGTGTAGTACTGCACCCTAGATGGCGAGAGTCCAGTAGCCAAAAGCATCACTAGCTTACGCTCTAACCCGAGTAGCATGGGGCATGTGGAATCCCATGTGAATAAGCAAGGACCACCTTGCAAGGCAAAATACTCCTGGGTGACCGATAATGAAGTAGTACCGTGAGGGAAAGGTGAAAAGAACCCCCATCGAGGAGTGAAATAGAACATGAAACTGTGAACTCGCAAGTAATGGGAGGAGAATGTCATATCTGACCACGTGCCTGTTGAAGAAGACTCATAGGCAGTGGCTTGGTTAAGGGAACCCACCAGAGCCATAGCAATAGCGCGTCTTCATAGGGCGATTGTCACTGCTTATTGACCCGAACCTGGGTGATCTATCCATGACCAAGATGAAGCTTGGGTGAAACTAAGTGGAGGTCTGAACTGACTGATGTTGAAGAACCAACGGATGAGTTGTGGTTAGGGGTGAAATGCCACTTGAAATGCGTTGAGGTGCAACAGTTGATTGGACATCTAGGGGTAAAGCACTATTTCAGTGCTGGCCATGAGAGTGGTACCAAATCGAGGCAAACTATGAATACTAGATATAACCCTAGAATAACAAGGGTCAAGGTCGACCAGTGAGACGATGGGGGATAAGCTTCATCATTGAGAGGGAAACAGCCCAGATCACCAGCTAAGGCCCCTAAATGACTGCTCAATGAAAAAGGAGGTTGGGGTGCGGAGACAGCTAGGAGGTTTTCCTAGAAGCAGCCACCCTTGAAAGAGTGCATAATAGATCATTGATCATGCACTCTTGCGCCCAAGATAAATGGGGCTAAGCAATCTGCTAAAGCTATGGAATGTAAAAATGCATCGTTAGGGGAGCATTCCACCTTAGAGGGAAGCACCCATGCAAGTTGGTGTGGATAAAGCGGAAGTGAGAATGTCAGCTTGAGAAACACAAACATTGGTGAAAATCCAATGCCAGAAAACCTAAGGGTTCCTTCGCAAGGTTCGTCCACGGAGGGTGAGTCAAGGCCTAAGATCAGGCCGAAAGGCGTAGTCGATGGACAATAGGTGAATATTCCTGTACTACCCCTTGTTGGTCATGAGGGATGGAGGAGGCTAGGTTAGCCGAAAGATGGTTATCGGTTCAAGGATACAAGGTAACCTTGCTTTTTCAGGGTAAGAAGGGGTAGAGGAAATGCCTCGGGCCAATGTCCAAGTACCAGGTGCTATGGCATTGAAGTAACCCATGACATACTCCTAGGAAAAGCTCAAAACAACCTTCAGAAAAGGGTACCTATACCCGAAACTAACACAGGTGGGTAGGTAGAGAATACCTTGGAGAGCGAGACAACTCTCTTTGAGGAACTCGGCAAAATAGCCCCATAACTTCGGGAGAAGGGGTGCCTCCTCACAAAGGGGGTCGCAATGATCAAGCCCGGGTGACTGTTTACCAAAAACACAGGTCTCTGCAAAGTCGTAAGACCATGTATGGGGGCTAATGCCTGCCTAGTGCCAGAAGGTCAAGGAAGTTGGTGACCTGATGACAGGGTAGCCAGTGACCAAAGCCCCAGTGAATGGTGGCTATAACTATAATGGTCCTAAGGCAGTGAAATTCCTTGTTAGGTAAGTTTCAACCCGCAGGAAAGGCGTAATGATCTAGGCACTGTCTAGAAGAGAGGCTCGATGAAATAGACATGTCTGTGAAGATGCAGACTACCTACACCTAGACAGAAAGATCCTATGAAGCTTTACTATTCCCTGGGATTGGCTTTGAGCTTTTCCTGTGTAGCTTAGGTGGAGGGCAAAGAAGGCCTCCTTCTGGGGGTGCCTGAGCTATCAGTGAGATACCACTCTGGAAGAGCTAGATTTCTACCCTTGTGTCAGAACCTACGAGCCAAGGGACAGTCTCACGTAGACAGTTTCTATGGGGCGTAGGCCTCCCAAAGGGTAATAGAGGCATGCAAAGACTTCCTCGAGCCAGACAGAGATTGGCCCTTGTGTGCAAAGGTAGAAGGGAGCTTGGCTATAAGACCCATTAGTCGAGTAGGGACGAAAATTAGCCTTAGTCATCCGATTGTGCCGAGTGGAACGACCATCGCTCAACGGATAAAAGTTACTCTAGGGATAACAGGCTTATCTTTGCCAAGAGTTCACATCGATGGGAAGGTTTGGAACCTCGATGTTGGCTCTTCACCACCTGGGGTTGTAGTATGCTCCAAGGGTTGGGCTGTTCGCCCATTAAAGAGGTATGTGAGCTAGGTTCAAAACATCATGAAATAGTTTGGTCCATATCTGGTGCAGGCATTAGAGAATTGAGAGGACCTTTCCCTAGTATGAGAGGACCGAGAAGGATGCACCTCTGGTGTACCAGTTATCATGCCCATGGTAAACACTGGGTAGCCAAGTGCGGAGCGGATAACTGCTGAAAGCATCTAAGTAGTAAGCCCACCCCAAGATGAGTGCTTTCCTATTTTGACTTCCCCAGAGCCTCCGGTAGCACAGCTGAGAGATGGATGGGTTCTCTGACCTTGCATGGATGGAGTGACAGAAGTATTGAGAATCCAAGATAAGGTCATGGCGAGATGAGCCGTTTATCATTATGATAGGTGTCAAGTGGAAGTGCAGTGACGTATGTAGCTAAGGCATCCTAACAGATCAAGAGATTTAAACCTTGTTCCTACATGACCTAATCAATTCGATCAGGCACTTGCCATCCATTTTCATTGTTCAACTATTTGACAACATGAAAAAACCAAAAAAAAGCTTTGTCCTTCTCTATCTATTCAAGGGATGGAAGGGCAGAAGTCAAGAATTGGGGCCTCACAATCACTAGCCAATATGCTTTTCTCTCATCATTTCTTCGTTCATGATTCAGTAATCTAGTGTCCTAGGCGTAAAGGAACCACACCAATCCATCCAAACTTGGTGGTTAAACTCTACTACAGTGACGATACTGTGGGGGAGGTCCTACGGAAAAATAGCTCGATGCCAGAATGATAATGATAAAAAGCTTAACACCTCTTATTTTACTTTTTAAATAGGAAAAGATCAAAATAAAAAATGCAAATGTCATCTTATTCAAAACCCCAATCATGACATCTCTTCTCTCCCACTTCACACCTTGGAATGCATTGTTCTTATAGTCTTTTATAGAGAGAAAGGTGCTTTCACATCTTCTTAACTCGAAATAGCTGAGGAGAGAAAAGGTTCCTTTTTGAGGGTACTTCCAGGAATAGATCCAGTGGAGACAAGAGGGGCCTATAGCTTAGAGGATTAGAGCACATGGCTACGAACCATGGTGTCGGGGGTTTGAATCCCTCCTTGCCCATAACTGACCCAAAAAGGAAGGACCTTTCCTTTACCTCTGGGTTAGGAAAATCATGATCAGGATAGCAGACGCAAAGCTATTGAACTATGGGTCTTTTGTGAAAATGGGTAGAGCAAGTACAAGTATACAAGTATTAGTAGTATAGCTAAAATGCATTCCTCGTCATTGTCATTAATATGTTTGCTTGCGGTAATTGTGACCTATTAGAAGAATCAATGACTACATCTTTGATGCACTGCTAGTACATCATCTAAGAATTCTTAATTGGCTATTTTAAAGGGATTATCCTAGATCTACACTGAGGATGGTGATTCTCAAATATCGTAAGAATGGGATACGATGAGATAGAATGCAATAGAAACAAAGACAAGGAATGGGTTACCTACTCCTAATGGTCAAAGCAAGCCCTTTATTTATTTATTTCATTCAATTCTTCATTCTTGAATTAGGAATTAATCAAATCTCCCCAAGTAGGATTCACAACCAGTCAGTTAATAGCCAACCGCTCTACCACTGAGCTACTGAGGAACAATGGGAGATTTGACATCATAGCATTCAACTCCCATTCTCAACCCATGAGCAATATGAGTCCGAAGATTCCTTCATAACTCCTTGAACTTCTTCCTAGTGGCTCCGTTCCATGCCTCATTTCATACGGAACCTCAAACTGGCTCTATTTCATTATATTCCATCTATATCCTAATTCCATTCATTTAATATCCCTTTGGTATCTGTGACATAAGAGATGAGATGTCATTCAATCGCAGAAGATGGTATCATTGACATAAGAGATGTCATTTATAGTCCCTATATATGTAAAGTTAAGAAATCATCAAATAATAATTGAGAAATTGTAATAGAAAAGAAAAGGGGGAGGTTTGTGATGATTTTGAAATATTTTCCATTAGGAAATCTATTATCCTTATGCATGAAGATAATAAATTCGGTCATTGTGGTTGGACTCTATTATGGATTTCTGACCACATTCTCCATAGGGCCCTCTTAACTCTTCCTTCTACGAGCTCGGGTTATGGAAGAAGGAACCGAGGAGGTATCAGCAACTACAGGTTTTATTATGGGACAACTCATGATGTTCATATCGATCTATTATGTCCTCTGCATCTAGCATTGGGTAGACCTCATACAATAACTGTCCTAGTTCTACCATATCTTTTGTTTCATTTCTTCTAGAACAATCTAAAAAACTTTGTTGATTATGGTTCTACTACCAGAAATTCAATGCATAATCTCAGCATTCAATGTGTATTCCTGAATAATCTAAATTTTCAATTATTCAACCATTTCATTTTACCAAGTTCAACATTAGCCAGATCAGTCAACATTTATATGTTTTGATGCAACAACAAGATGTTATTTGTAACAAGTAGTTTTCTTGGTTGGTTAATTGGTCACATTTTATTCATGAAATGCGTTGGATTGGTATTATTTTGGATACGACAAAATCATCCTATTCGGCCAAATAAGAACCTTGTATAAGAATTGAGAAATTCTATGGCTCGAATCTTTAGTATTCTCTTATTTATCACCTGTGTCTACTATTTAAGTAGAAAGTCATCACCTATTGTCACTAAGAAACTGAAAGAAACCTTAGAAATGGAAGAATGGGGAGAAAGTTAGAAAGAAAGCGATGTAGAAACAACTTCCAAAATGAGGGAGACTAAATAGGAACAAGAGGGTTCCACCGAAGAAGACTCTTCCTTTTCTTCAAAAGAAAAGAAGGATCCAGACAAAATAGATGAAACGGAAGAGATTCGAGCAAATGGAAAGGAAAACACAAAGGATGAAATCTACTTTCACTTTAAAGAGACATGCTATAAAGATAGCCCAGTTTATGAAGATTCTTCTCTTGATACCCATCAGGCTAATTTGCAATTGGGAAGACTTAAAGAAAATTAAAAAGAAAAGACTTATTTAATATACAAAAAATCTCTTGTGAATTTTCTTTTCGATTATAAATGATGGAATCGTCCATTGCGATATTTAAAAAATGATCAATTTGAAAATGCTATACGAAATGAAATCTCACAATATTTTTTTTATACATGTCCAAGTGATGGAAAAAATATATATCTTTTGCATACCCACCCAGTTTATCGATTTTTTCAGAAATGTTAGAAAGGAAAATGTTCTTGTACATGATAGAAAAATTATCCCATGAAGACCTATATAATCATGGGGTTTATACTAATGAACAAAAAAGGTACAACTTGAGTAATGAACTACTAAGTAGAATAAAAGTTCTAGAAAACTCTTTTCTAGATATGCTCGAAAAAAGAACCAGATTGTACAATGATGAAAATGAACAAAAATGCTTGCACAAAGCATATGATCCTCTTTGGGTGGACCATATCGCGGGACAATAAAAAAAAATTACATTCATATGCAATCAAAAATGATTTCCTATTTTCTACAAAAGAAAAATTTTCCATAGAAACTTGGAGCTAAATACAAATACAAAAAATTCAATAAGTACAAGGTAAGATATATACAAGAATAAATAAGACGATATTCGTCCACCCCCTATATATTTGATTCCTTCCCCTATAAAGAAACTAAAAAGATCAATTCCATTTGTAATTCCCTCAATTATACGTCTATCAAAAAATTGAGTTAATTTTGCCGCTCCTCTTATCCCCATTGTAAAGATCTTAGTGTAAATAATATCTATGTAACCATGATTAAATGACCAATTGTATATCACATTTTTTATTTGATCTGAAAGAATTCTCTTAAGGCCTCTTTTATAGATGAATTGATTAAGTCCAAATTTAGGAAAGATGAATAAACAGACCCATAGAAAATAAATACTATGAATAGTCCGAAAAGAGCTATAGTTGCTGAAAAAAATTACATTTATGAAAAATTCATACCAAATTGGAAAATGATTTTAATCTGAGTGGAAAAGGTTTGTTGATGTTAATATAGTTAACCATTTCGATAATATATCAAAAATATATTACTCCTATATCAAAACGAACTCCTATTAACTCGATAAACAAAATAATAGTACCAATACAGATAGAGGAAATAGCATAGTATTGTCCAATTCATGAGGATACGCGTAAGTGTATTTAGTTCACAAATAAGTACAAAAGTATTGCATTCGATTTATTACATTATCATATATTTTATATATACCCTTTGAGAAAAAGAATACCTTATTAGTATTAGTTGTAGTTGAGAAAAGTAAATTTGGATTGTCTATTTTGGGTATCTCTTTTCCCCATATACATATAGATATTGAATGACTTTTAGTACTACTATATTTTTGAACATGAACACGTAAATATACATCAAAAGTAAGTAAATACACGCGAAACATATAAATTACAATTAATCCTGCTATCAAATAGGCTATTATTGTGAAAATTAGTGAATACAACCAACTATCAGAAAGAATTTCATCTTTAGACCAAAAAAAAAGCAAGAGGTGGAATACCACAAAGAGAAAGTGTACCTAATAAAAACATAATTCTTGTAACTGGAACAAATTTTGTTAAACAACCCATAAGAACCATATTCTGACTTTTATCTGGCGAATATCCACCAATATGTTCCATTGAATGAATAACAGATCTGGATCCCAAAAATAATAAAGCTTTAGAATAAGCATGAGTGATCAAATGGAATAAAGTAGCTCGATAAGAACCTATACGTGGAGCTAACATAATATAACCCAATTGAGACATTGTGGAATAGGCTAAACTTCTTTTAATGTCTCCTTGAGCAAGAGCCAAAGTATCTCCTAATAGTAGTGTTATCATACCTATTAAAGAAATAAGATTCATTATGAAAGGTATAACTATGAAATGAGGAAAAAGGCAGGCTACAAGGAAAATTCCTGCTGCTACCATAGTAACATCATGAATAAGAGCTTAAATGGGAGTAGGTCCCTCCATAGCATTGGGTAACCATACGTGAAGAGGAAATTGTGCAAATTTCGCAACTGCACCAATCAATAATAAAAAGGCACACAAACTAGTAAATAAAAGATTGACCTCACTATTATAGATCAAGTTATTAACTATTTTGAACAAATCCCAAAATTCTAAACTGCCAGTTATCCAATAAAAACCTAAGATTCCTAATAATAAACCAAAATCCCCTACACGATTAATTACGAAAGCTTTTTGACAAACACTTGCAGCAATAGGTCGTGTGAACCAAAAACCTATTAAGAAATATGAACAAATTCCTACAAGTTCCCAAAAAATATGAATTTGTATTAAATTGGAACTAGTAACTAATCCCAACATGGAAGTATTAAAAAAACTTATATAAGCAAAAAATCTTAAATATCCCTGATCATGAGGCATATAATTATCACTATACATAAGAACCATGATTCCAATAGTAGTAATTAGTATTGACATAATAGAAGTAAGTGGATTGATCAAGTATCCGAACTCTAATAAAAAATCATTATTGATAATCCAAGAACATAGGTATTGATAGATAAAACTTTCATTTATTGCTGAATAGCCAGATTGACCAAAAACCCCATAACTATACTTAGCAATAAAACACTAACAAAAGTCTACATACGATGACTATTCTTTGTTGCTATCGGAACAAGAAGAAGTCCAAATCCTATTGACAAAGTAACTGGAAGTAGAAGAAAGGGTATTATCCATGCATATTGATATATATGTTCCATAAAAAAAACAAATTTCAATTTTTCTCTAATTTAATGAATTTAGTTTAGTTGCTTCTAGTCCACCAATTCTATCTTTTTCAAAAGTAACAATAAACAAAATTTCATTTTTTAATTGATTCGAATATAGATCATATTGCTAATTAATTATTTAATCTTATTAATTAGCAATATGATCTATATTAGAATCAAATATTGTTTTGTTGCAACGTAATCAATTAATTGATAATTGATCAAGTTTTGGGAAAGGTGCTATAATTTTAATTTAAATTAGAACTACAAAACCTGATAAGATAACCTTAGTTGTTTTTTATTTCAAGTTCTATATGAAGTATCATAGGATTGGGGATTTCCAATAAACAAAAGTTTTTCTTATTTGATTGGAATCTAATTAATTAATTTGACAAACTAATTAATCAATTACACAATGAGTTAGATTTCAAATAAATTAACTAGAATAATTAGATCTTTTTTTTTGTTTAGCATTAACGAGTGTTAATATGTTAATGCCATATGTTATGCGATGGACATGTATTATATATTTTATTTATATATCAATTTCTATATAATTTATATAGGATTTTCTCTTTTTATTATATATATATATACATATATATTTGTTGTATATTAGAAACAAAAAATTTTTTTTGAGAAAATAAAATGAAAAAAAAATGTTAAATAAAAAAAAACTCTTACTCGTGTTCGTGCAACACAAATAAGTTAAAAACAAAGATCGATCTTTTTTTTAAATGGCGGTCCCCCAAAAATGAACTTCTATATCAAAAAAACGTATTCGTAGAAGTATTTGGAGGAAAATGGCATATTTAGCTGCAGGAAAAGCTTTTTCTTTAGCTAAATCGGTTTCTACCGACATTCCAAAAGTTTTTTTGTACAACAAAGAAGAAAAAAACTTGGACTAATCAAATCCATACGGCGCGAAAAAAAATGTCATTTTTTTAAGATGAATGATTCGTATTAATTACTTATTGAACTCCTCAATATAAGTTAGAACTAACTGTTATGGTATGTAGAATACCAATTCTTCTGTCTATTGTCTAGTGGGTTTTATTTTCATTTTCCATTTTTTCTTTTTCATTACAATATATAGATTTAACTCATGATGAGATGTTGTTTTTTCCTATCAATTGTACTTTTCACAATTTATTTGATTCTTCTATTGTGAAAAGTACAATTGTGATAGAGATTGAAATTCTTTTGTTATATACTTAGCCCCAAAACCTAATTGATTAGGTAAATATCTTACCATAAATTGTAAATTATTTACACAGCAGGGAATATTAATACTTAATTAAATTAAGGTATCGAAATTGTTAGAAAAAATTGGATTTAGTGATGAAATTGTGATACATATGAAATACTAAACTAGTTTTATTTGATTTTGTTCATTGCTAAAATCCATTTTTTTGGATCGATGAAAGAAACCAAGAATAAATCATCAAAAAAAGATAGAAAAAGGAGAATTCCATTCTTATTCTTAGTTCTATATCTCATATGAAAACAAAATTCTTGTTTCCTAAACTAGATTGAATTGCCGAATGTCGACGATTCGACATGAATTTACTATTATTATTTCAAGTAAGCCGCCATGGTGAAATCGGTAGACACGCTGCTCTTAGGAAGCAGTGCTAGAGCATCTCGGTTCAAGTCCGAGTGGCGGCACCCCCCCCCCCCAAAAAAAAGGTATAATGGATACATTATAGAATGTATTCAATTCCCGATTTACATTTTTCAATGGGACCCCCCTTTTTATGATATTTGTAACTTTAGAACATATATTAACTCATATCTCTTTTTGGATCATTTTGATTATGATTATGATTCATTTGATGACCTTATTAATCCACAAAATTCCAGGTTTGCATGATTCCTTGGAAAAGGGGATAATAGCTACTTTTTTTTCTATAACAGGATTATTAATTACTCGGTGGATTTATTCTAGACATTTCCCCTTAAGTAATTTATACGAGTCATTAGTTGTCCTTTTGTGGAGTTTCTCCATTATTCATATGATTCCATATCTTAGGAATCGCAAAAATGATTTAAGCACAATAACTGCACCAAGTGCCATTTTTATTCAAGGATTCACCACATCGGATCTTTCAACTGAAATGCATCAATCTGCAATATTAGTGCATGTTCTAAAATCCCAATGGTTAATGATGCATGTAAGTATGATGTTATTGAGCTATGCAACTCTTTTATGTGGATCATTATTATTAGTCACTCGTTTAGTCATTACATTTTGAAAAAAACGTCGACCTTTTTTGTAAAAGGAAAAATTTCTTAATATTAATTAAATCATTTTACTTTAGTAAGACCCAATATTTGAATAGAAAAGGAAGTGTTTTTCAATTGAAAACACTTCTTTTCTTTCATTTCAAAATTATTACAAATATTAATTGACTCAACGTCTGGATTATTGGGCCTATGGCATCATTAGTTTAGGGTTCATCTTTTTAACCATGGGCATACTTTCTGGAGTAGTGTGGGCTAATGAGGTATGGGGATCTTATTGGAATTGGGACCCCAAAGAAACTTGGTCATTTATTACTTGGACTATATTCGCAATTTATTCACATACTAGAATAAATAAAAATTTGCTAGGTATAAATTCTGCATTTGTGGCTTCTATAGGATTTCTTATAATTTGGATATGCTATTTTGGGATCAATCTATTAGGAATAGGTCTACATAGTTATGGTTCATTCACATTAACATGTAATTGAATAAATTACATAAACAATAAATACAAAAGAATACATGAGGATATTGTCTCATATGTAATGAAAGTTTGTGCGAGTTTTGGAGAACCACTTGAGTGGTTCTCCAAAACTCAAGATGTATCCCATTACAATTCTAATTCACTTTGTCTTTTTCTCCATTGTACAGGAGATACAAAATTTAAAATTTAAATCAAAGAACTTTCTCATTAATAAAAAAAATTATCTATGAAAATAATTAGATAAGATAGCTTCTAGCTTATCAATTGATAATGAGAAAACACAATCTGGATAAATACCAATCCCTATTATGGGTAGAAAGATACAAATAGAAACAAATAGTTCTCGTGGTCCAGAATCCACAAAATTGGGGACATTGAATAACTTGTATCCATAGAACATCTGACATGACATAGACAATAAATAAATAGGAGTTAATATCATTCCAATTGCCATTACAAAAGTAATTAGGATTTTTGGCATTAAAAGATATTTTTGGCTGGTAATTGTTCACCAAAATACTACTTATTCTGTAACAAAGCCATTTATTCCCATCAATGCAAGAGAAGCCACAGAAAAACTACTAAACATAGTAAATATTTTTGGCATTGGAAAAGATATCCCACCCATTTCATCCAGATAAACAAGACGTATTCTATCACAACTCATTCTTGATAAGAAAAAAAGTGCAGCACCAATAAATCCATGAGAGAGTATTTGTAAAATAGCCCCATTGAGACCCGTGTTAGTTATAGAACCAATTCCTATAATTAGGAAACCCATATGAGATATGGAAGAGCGGGCTATTCTCTTTTTCTAGATTGCGTTCATCAAGAGATGTTGAGGCTACATAGATTATTTGTATCGTTCCAACTATCACCAACCATGGAGAAAATATAGAATGACCATGGGATAATAATTCCATATTAATTTGAATCAATCCATATGCTCCCATTTTTAATAAGATCCTAGCTAGAAGCATATATGTACTGTAATGTGCTTCTCCATGGGTATCCAGTAACCATGTATGCAGGGGTATAATCTGTGGTTTAACAGCATAAGCAATAAGGAAACCAAAATAGAATATTATTTCCAAGGCCACAGGGTATGAATGATTAGCCAATTTTTCAAAATCTAATGTTGGTTCATTAGAACCATATAAACCCATACCTAGAACTCCTATTAAGAGAAAAATAGAACCCCCTGCCGTGTACAAAATAAACTTTGTGGCCGAATACAAACGTTTTTTTCCCCCCCACATAGATAAAAGTAAGTAAACAGGAATTAATTCTAATTCCCATATGATGAAAAAAAGTAAAAGGTCTCGAGAAGAAAATAGTCCTATTTGACCGCTGTACATCACTAACATCAGTAAATAGAATAATCGCAAATTTCGAGTAACTGGCCAAGCCGCTAAAGTAGCCAACGTAGTGATAAATCCCGTTAGTAAAATAGGTCCTATGGAAAGTTCATCGATCCCCAGTCTCCAGTGAAAATCCAAAATATTTATACATTTATAATCCTCCCTCAATTGGATTAATGGATCGTCCAATTGGAAATGATAACAGAATACATAGGTTGTTAGGAGGAGTTCCAGTAAGCTAATACATATTGTATACCATCGAAACACCTTATTCCCTTTATAGGGGAGAAAACAAATTGAAGAACCCGCAAATATCGGCAAAACAACAATTATTGTTAACCAAGGAAAAGAACTCGTGATAAAGACAAGATACACTTTGAGCAAAAAAACCCGTGCTCAGAATAATATATTTTATCGAGTATGGGTTTTTGTCGATAAAAAGGAATCAAATTATTTAAGTGGTTTGTTGCATATCAATAAGATAGACACATGCTGTGAGTTGTTTCATGCCATAAATAAACGCAAACACCAAAAAATCAGTTGGGCAAGCGGATTCACATCTCTTACAACCCACACAGTCCTTGGTTCTTGGTGTAGAAGCAATTTGCTTAGCTTTACATCCATCCCAAGGTATCATTTCCAATACATCAGTGGGGTAGGCTCATACACATTGAGTACACCCTATACATGTATCATAAATTTTTACTGAATGCGACATTGTATCTATAAATTCAAGTTTTAAACAAAAGAATTTTCGATCCGGTTCATAGTAACTGAATAATATATTTATATTATAGATTACAGATACCAGACGAAATGGTGGTTTATCAAATTTTTGAATCCATATCTAAACAAAAAACTAAACTAAAGATAGATTAATATTTCTAACTCTGTTCATAAGAAAGGGCCAATAAACTTTGACTTCTGTTTCCGCAAACGCGGTCATAGTGCATGCGAATTTCAACTCAAATTGGTCAAAAATCAATAGAAAAATGAATTCTAATAGATTTAGATTAGAAATTAATAGAATTTATTATAGTAGAATTAATTATAATTAATTATACTATAATTATACTATATAACTTCTACTATAATTATACTATATATATGTCTTATTTATATTTAAATGATTATTTTATATTTATATTTATTGTAATTAATTATTCAACAGATTTGATTGATTAATACGAGTTGATTTTCTGTTACAATGGATTACCGAAAGAATAGCTAGCCCAATAGCTACTTCAGCAGCTGCAATAACTATAACAAAGATTAAAAAAATGTCTCCTTTTAATTGGTGATTATCAAATAAATCAGAAAATGTTAAAAGATTAATATTAACTGAATTTAGTATAAGTTCAAGACACATAAGTGCTCTAACCATGTTTCAACTTGTGATCAATCCATAAATACCAATCAAAAATAAATATACACTCACAAAAAATACATGTTCGAACATCATTGACTAATTCCTCATCAAATTTCGATATGAACAAAAGTTCAACTGGATTTTGTTGACTAAAATAGAATAATTACAAAACAAAAGAAGGTATTGGCAATAGATTTAACCAAAAATCTTTCTATTTTTTATTTGATTTATAACTTTTCTTTTACTTTTAATTCTAAGTATTTTTACAGATGAGCCATATTAATTGCACCTATTAAAGAAATTAGAAGAATCATCGAAATAAGTTCAAATGGAAGATAAAAATTGGTTGATAAACAAATCCCAATTTTTTGAACATTACTTATTAAGTCCTGTTCTATAATCTGGTTTGATCTTGTAGTCCAAATAATTCTGCACCATGCGTGTCTGGGATAGTAGTAATTAGTAAAAAAAATACTTGTAGAAATCACTGAAGTAACTCCATCTCCAACGGTCCAAAGATGGGAATCATTGGAATATTCTGAACTCTTCATGAATATTATAGCAAATATGATTAAGACATTTATGTCTCCCACATAAATAAGGAGCTGCACAACAGCTACAAAATAGGAGTTTGATGGAATATAGAATAAGCATATACAAAAAAGAATGCATCCCAATGAAAAAGTAGAAAAAATGGGATTGGCAAGTAATACCACTCCCAAACCCCTTAATATAAGAACTGATCCTAAAAATTTTACAAGAATCCCATGTATTGGTCCAAGTAAATCCATTATGTATAATGTATAAAATAAGAGATAAAGATATTTCATGACCTTATTGAATGGTCCAGGAAAAAAGTTACTCTATTTTTTTCTTGTATCTTGTATATGATACGTTCCTAATTTAAATTTTATCTTCATGTATTATGGATTAATGTAGATAAACTTATTGGACCAATCCTATCCTATTTTTTTTAGGAAAAAATAAAAAGTAGTTCAAATATTCAAAATCATCACCAAAATCTATTTTGAGTTTAAATTAAAGAATAATTCTCAACACCAAGTGGTTATAATTAGTATTTGTAGTTACTAACCAAACAAAACAAAAGAAGCTTGGATTTTTTATGTTAAAACAAAATTTTAGTAATTAGTAATCATTCTCAAATCAAGTGGTTTATCCTTGTCTATTTGGATTTGAGTCAAATTCAAAACTGTTTGAATTGTGTAATCTCCAATTACTGACATCGATAACCATCCCAAGGCAATTTGATTATAATTCAACTCATGACGATCATAAGTAGAAAGTTCATATTCTTCAATCATTGATAAACAGTTTGTTGGACAATACTCGACACAGTTACCAAAAAATATAAAGAACCTGAAATCAATACTGTAATTAAGCAATTATTTTTTTTACTTTTTTTTCTAAACTCCAATCAACAATAGGTATGGGACATACACGAACACATACTTCACAAGAAATACATTTATGAAATTCAAAGTGAATTCGACCATGGAAATGCTCTGATGTGATTGATTTCTCATAAGGATATTGAATAGTTACAGGTAAACGATTTGTGTGGGATAAGGTAATTATAAAACTTTGACCAATGTACCTTGCAGCTCTACTATTTGTTGACCGTAATCTATGAACCCAATCACCATAGGGAACATATTGTATATCCATGAATAAATTGATGCTTCTTTTTCTTGTTTGAGATAGGTTAGTAGAATATCTTTATTTTTTACTTATAGTGAAACAAGTTGTAAAGAAGTTGTCAATAAGAGATTACCAAGAGAGATAGGTAAAAGAAATTTTCGTCCAAGATTTAATAGTTGGTCCATTCTCATCCTAGGTAAAGTTCATCTTGTTGTGATAGAAATGAATAGAAACAAATAAGCTTTAACTAATGTAATAAAGATAGCAATTGGAATTCCAAAGACTGCAACCATTTTTCTTTTTTATGAAAAGTTTGGGACGGAATATGTACGGAATAAATACACTCCACCCTCCTAAGTATAGTATTGTTACAAATAGTGAAGAAACTAATAGATTTAGGTAAGAAGCAACGTAAAATAAACCATATTTGATACCTGAATATTCAATTTGATAACTTGCTACTAATTCTTCTTCTGCTTTTGGTAAATCAAAAGGTAATCTTCACATTTTGCTAGAGAAGAAATTAGGAAAACTATAAACCCTATGGGTTGATGCCACAAATTCAACCCCCCAAAATTGTATTTTGACTGTGCCTCAACTCTATAAACTGTACATAAATTGTTAGATAATCATAGTCGATAATAACATCACTGTTCGTATCGCTATTCCAAAACCGTACATGAGACCTCAGCTTCATACGGCTCCTCTATGGTTACAACTAAATGTAAGGATTGGTATTTTTAGCATCTTTGTAGGGAAATAGAAGAATAAAGATACATAACATAGTCCTAAGTTAGACCAAAAAAATTCTGTTTGCTAGGATAACAAAAAAGCACTTCCGAATTGATCTCATCCTTAGAATTCCAATTTTTTCTTGTTTAGTAATAACTTAATCTTTTAATAAAATACTCATTATATCAATTAAGGAATTAGATACTAGTTCATAAATCATGATAAGAATTTCATATGTATATGTATGGATGGAGGAAAAAAAGATATAAGGATCTTTTTTTATTATTCATTTTTTTCTGATTCTATCTATTATATTTTTTATTGTATTATTGTATGTGTTCCATTTCTTTTGTTCCTGTCTTCTTTCTAATAACTCAAAATAAAAAGAAGCTACTCTGAAAAAAAAATAAAGGATTAATTCGTTCTTGCTAGTTATTTCTTTAATCAGTGAGTAAGAGCATACTCTGGATCGGAATTGTGCGGGAGTACTGCTTGATCATTTCTACCAACTTAAAGCCTTGTTATGATTCATTTTATGTGGAAATACCTCTTATTTTATACTTGAGATTATCTCTATTACTAATCTTTTGTGTACTTTAGTGTTCCTAATCGTCCACTAATTTTTGATTGATCCCCGGTGTGGTAATACATACAAGACAGTGGTAGAAACTTCATACGATTGATCTTTTACACCCACTTCATGATATGATAACACTAATCTAATCAAAGAATCTCAATATTGGGGTAAATGGTGTAAATTGTTTATGTTTACTTTCACTTTATTCTTGTACATAGGGAATGAGATTTTGTCTTCTTACTGCAAATTTTTAGGCTATTTTGTTTCACTCATATGACTATCAGCTTTAACTCATCGCCACAAATGATAAATAAAAAGAGAATATCTATTCAATATATTTAAGGTCTTTTCTTTCATTTTTTTCCTTATTTCTAGTAGAGAGGGAAAAGCTCATGTTCAATGAATCGCACGTAGAGATATTGATAAGACACATAGAGTTAATGATATTTCATAACTAATAGATTGAGCAGCAGCTCGTAGACCACCCAAAAAGGAATATTTATTATTTGATCCATATCCTAACATAAGAATCCCAATAAGTGCAATACTTGAAATAGCGATCCATAAAAAAACACCTATACTGAGATCAGCTAAAACAAGATGATACCCAAAAGGAATTACTAAATAATTTAGTAAAATTGATATGACTGCTATAGATGGCCCAATACTAAACAAACGAATATTACCTCTAGATGGTAAGAGGTCCTCTTTAAAAAGTAGTTTGGTCTCATCCACTAGAGCTTGAAGAAATCCCAATGGACCGACATATTCCAGCCCACTACATTGTTGTATGGCTGTGGAGATTTCTCTTTCTAACCACACAATTACCAATATCCCTATTATGATTCCTAATATAAGGGTCAAAATAGGGAGAAATAGCCATATGAATCCATAGACTTCTTTTAAGGATTTTGAAGAACAAGAATTAATAGATTGGACTTCTGTCATATCAATTATCATTTCAACGATCAACTTCTCCCATAATGATATCTATACTACCTAGTATCATCATGATATCAGCCAATTTCATTCTTTTAACTAGTTGGGGAATAATTTGCAAATTGATGAAACTGGGTGGATGAATTTTCCATCTCTAGGGAAAGACACTATTATCTCCTATCAGATAAATTCCTAATTCTCCTTTTGGAGTTTCTGCTCTCATATAAAGTTCTTGTTTTGAAAATTTCAAATTGGGTGAAGGTTTTTTACTAATGAATCTATATGAAAAATGATTCCATTCAGAATTTCTTGTTCTATCAAAGTGTCGGACTTCCAAATTTTCATAGGGCCCCTCGGGAATCCCTTCTACAGCTTGTTGAATAATTTTTATGGATTCTGTCATTTCACCTATTCTTACTAAATAACGAGCTAATGAATCCCCCTCTTTTTTCCATTGGACTTCCCAATCGAATTCATTGTAACACTCATAATGATCAACTTTACGAAGATCCCATGGGATTCCAAAAACTCTTACCATTGGTCTTGATAAGCCCCAATTTATTGCTTCCTCCCCACCAATGATGTCCACCCCTTCAAATCATTCTAAAAAAATGGGATTTCATGTAATAAGTTTTTTATATTCAGCAACTCCTCTTCGAAAATAATCACAGAAATCCAAACATTTATCTATCTAGCCATGGGGTAGATCAGCAGTTACTCCTCTTATACAGAAATAATTATGCATCATTTGCATACCCATAGTAGCTTCGAATAAATCATATAGCAATTCCCTCTCTATGAAAATATAGAAAAAGGGAGTCTGTGCACTGATATCTGCCATAAAAGGTCCAAGCCATAGTAAATGAGAAGCTATACAACTCAGTTCTAGCATAATTACTCTTATATGGATGGCCCTTTTGGGTACTTGAACATTTCCCAATTGTTCTGGTGCATTTACCATTATTGCTTCAGTGAACATGGTAGCTAAATAATCCCAATGTGTTACATAAGGTAGATATTGTATAATTATTCAGTTTTCCGCTATTTTTTCCATTCCTCTGTGTAAATAGCCCAATATGGGTTCACAGTCAATAACATCTTCACCATCGACAATAAGGATCAGTCGAAGAACACCATGCATTGATGGATGGTGAGGACCCATATTAACTATCATGAGACCCTTTCTTGTATCCGGTACAATCATATTTTTCTTCCCCGATTCATTATTTCTTGAATTTATCAAGGTTCATTAAAACAAATAACTAATATAAAAATGGAAATGAATCTTGAAATTAACGAGTTTGAGGCTCTCGAATATCTAACTACCCAATTAATATCTTATAACGTACTCTATTTTTCTTTGACAAATAAGTCAACAGTCGTTGATGTTTTCCCAAAATGTTTCATAGACCTCTTTGCAACAAAAAATCTTTTTCATGCAATTCTAAATGTGAAGTAAGTCTTCGTTTCTTATTGGTGAAACTGAATACTTAAAATTCAACAGACCCCCTATTTTCATCTTTTTCTTCTTGTGGAATGACTGAGAAGGATGAATTTTTTATCATAAATTTTTTTAATCTTTTTCTTTCTTTATCATGGATTTTATTGATCAGAAAAAATAAGAAAAAAATTCTTATGCTAGTCATTTAATCCGATAGAGACAAAAATTCAGATTTATTCATATACTACCTTTTTACTTATGCAAATCCAAATTCAATTTAGATATTGATAGAAAAGGAAATTTCTGCATTCGCGAAAGAGAATGAGTTTTTTGTATCTAAAAAGATTCTGCACATTTCTTCCTAGATCCAGTTGAATGGATACAGATATGCTACTAAATCAGTATCATGTACTAGAATCTAACACAACATATATTTTTGCTTTTATCTACCTACCAGATATATCGTGTATTTCTTATATGAATAGGTAGGAAATATACCATTAGATAATTCTAAATCATGGATACATATGTATCCTTGCCATAATGAATCGACTGCCATTATTGGTATCAAACCAATAATGATTCATACAAGCTAAATCCTCTAATCGGTAATTGGGCCGAAGAAATAATTTAAATTTAGTGAATTTATTTGTATCTCTATTAAGATGCTCATTCCAAAATTGTCTATACTTTTTATTGTAAAATATTGGATTTCTATCCACAACATTACAATTCCAAGAATTAAAACAAATTAGAATTCTCATTTCTCTGTGATCTCTAGGAGAGAATATTTTCCCAAACAAGAAAATCATAATTATTTTTGTCTCCACTCACAAGCATATTGTTATCTAGTCAAATGGATCTATCTAAACTTTGCTTATCAACAACATATCTTTTTTTTTATGCATTTTCCATTAGTTTGGTTTTTATCAATCAATGAAATACCTATAGTTTGATATATAATAAATTAGAATTTTACACCCCTTTTTTAAGATAGATGAATTGGTTCGACAATGAATATTCCTTTTTTTATCAATTCTTTAATAGGTATATGTTTTTTAAGCAACATTACATCCGGATGCATCTCCCCCCTGTGAATCAAGGATATAGCGATTTCCTTTATATTTATCAGTCAAAGTAGGAGAATATACCTTGGAATTATTCAGTATTATTTGATCCAAAGAGTCATTCCATTTTAATTGTTTTGATTGTAATTCTCTTCAGCATCTTTTTTTTTTGTTTTATTTTCGAAGGTCTGATCTAAGATTTCCTTGGCCTTGTTGTTCTTTTTTTTCTTGGTAAGAATTTTCGAATTCAAGATATTCTTTTTGATTAGATGATATAGGAATATTCTTATTCTTTTTTTGATCTACATTAATGTCTTTACATTGACTAATATTTTCATTTCTATGAAAATCCAAAAAAAGTAATTGAATTGGTATGATTCGTGATTTCATCCTATATGCATTAAGTGGTTTAATCTTATATGCATTAACAAGTAGTCCACATTCTCTGAAGAACCAAGGTTTTGGATTTGATATGCTATGATATAACCTTTCTTGATTTTGATTCATTCCCATCCAATCAAGAAGAATTATACAATCCAAAAATTTTCTATCCATATTTTGATCCATATCAATAATATATCCTTCCTCCAAGTAATCACTAATAACTATACTTACCAATATATAAAATGATTTGGGTTTGATAGTATTGAAATTATATGGAATTTCTTGGTTCTCGTTTACTTTTGATGTTCCATAAATATATAAGTCTTCCCTATTCCTATAATTCATATATTCATGTAATAAAAGATCATATCTGTAGTGTTTTTTCAATTTTTCTTTTTGACTCTTCAATGAATGCACCTTATAATAATCTTGTTTCATGTAATAAATTAATTGGTCTTTTTATTTTTTATACGAATCCAATTTTATTGAGTCTTTATTTTGCAGGATATGACATTTATTGACTTTATTTATTTTATTTTATCCTTTTTGCAGTATTAATCAAGACCATTTGGTCTGAGATAAATTGTATTGATAATGAACCTTTAACCAATTTTTCCATTCACTCATTTTAGACTTATCAATTTTCTTATACTTTGATTTGGCATCAAGTATTTCTTGTGCTATACAATAATTCTTAATTGTATCCCCAATTAATGGATAAGTTCTGTCATATTGATGTACAAATCTCAAGTAAGACTTATTAAGTAATTGGGTCTTAAGTAATTGGGTCTGTGATAATATATAAAATACATATGCTTGAGACAAGTAGGATAGGTTCTCATAAGAAATAGTTGAATTATTATTACTAATTTGAATAATATTTTGAATAATATTAGTATTGTAAAACAATTTTTTTATAGTCGAAATAAAATTCATTGTATTTTGATTTATTTGACCCTTGTAAATGATGGATTTATTGATATTTTTTTTTATTCAAAGAAAAGATGTACATTGATCCTGAAAATATTAATGGTACATAGCAAAATATTAATATATATATTATATATATATTCAATGAAAAATTTCATAAGATAATGTGATTTATGTATTAATTGGATATATTGTCTTTTGAGTATCTGCTAAATATCTTTATGCAATTGTAGTTTTTTATCATCACAAATTATAACTATATTTTTATTGTATTTTGTGATTTGTTCTATTTGATTCGTTCTTGTGAGTGTCCTATCAGCAAGGTCTTTCATTTTTTTTCTATGAGTGAATAATTTGTCCAACCCATAGACTGAATTTGAGTGGTTGATTTATAAGTAATTTTATTACTCGATTTGTAATCTTTGCTCTTTTAATTCGGTTCATAAACTTTCATTTTACTCAATCCAAATAAGAATAAGCAAATTGGATTGAGTTTTTCCAATTCTCTCATTATCCATTTTCTAACTACTTTGATAGTCCATCCTATTTTTTCTTTCCTAACTTTTAGAACTTTCAGAAACCATTTTATTCTTTCTTTGAAAACTCTTTAAACTGAAAAAAATTTCTTTTTTGTTTTTCAAATTTATGTTTTGAGTTCTTTATAAATGGCTTAAAAAAAAGAAGGTCATTTTCGGGCAGAACCGAAGGGAACTTCTGCTTCCATTCCCCATTTTGTTAAAAAATAAAAATTGTCTTTTTTTTCTTTTTTTTCTTTTTTTTCCTATCGTTAGATAGGACCTTACACTTTCACCAAGGTTTTAGGTAGAAAGGAAATAGAATCTTTATCTAAATACCATCTGTTAACCAATCCTAGGGAAATTCTATTTCTGATAATTGAACACCATTATAGGTGCATTTAATATGCATTTCTCTATTCCAGCCTTTCAAATCCTCGCACCACTCCGGGAATTGAAATAATAACATACGCCTGATATTTTTAGCTATTATTTTCTAAGAAAAGATTGGGTTATTAACATCAAACCCAAATTTCGGATATTACTATCTGTATTTCCTCATTTTTTGCTTTTTTTTTTCCTTTTCTTTTGTTTCTTCCTGGGAAATTTGCAATTCTGGTTCTCTTCTTAACCAATTTCTGAAAATGAGGTTTCTCATTTCTGATATATCAAAAGAAGAGACAAGAAATGTTTTGTCTATTTGATCCAAAAAAAGGGGAGAATGTATATTTGCTTGAAACATTTCCAAAGTAATGGTTTTACGTCTTTGAGCATGCATGGATCCTTCGATTATATCCCAACAAAAATCAGATTGTTGTGAGTAACGTATCAAAGCTAGTTCTTCATCTTCATCACTATTATCATTATTACCGATATCACTAAAATTAATAGTATCACTAGAGTTATCTGTAATAGTCAAATTTTCATTATCAATATCGTCAGTATAAATTACCATGCATTTAGCTCTTCTTGAATGAATCCTGAGATCTTCTAGTGATTTTGTTTTAGTTTGTTCCTACTCTTCTTCTAAATCTAAATCATCAGTCAATTTATGTGACCATCGAGGAACCTCTTTACAAAGTTCTTCTATTCCATCTTCTATTCCATCTTCTATTCCAATAGATTTATTTCTAATTGTTATTTGGTCATTTACATTTCTATCAGTTGTAATTCCTTCAAATTGAAAAGATTTTCCTTGATTTTCTGAATTAAGTGTTTTTTGTTCTGGTAATGAAAATAATAAAGAAAATTTGATCAAGGTCAAACTATGTGTAGGCTCAAAAGAAGATTTACCTATTGAGTTAAAGTAGTTACCAATATAAGTCACTACTAATTTCTCAACGAACATATTCTTTCGATGTTCAAATTCTCGGTAATCATTATAATCCTTAATATAATTAAAAATTATATCTTTAGTTTTATTGATTTTATTTTTCCAAGTTTCTATGAAAAATTTTTCTTTTGTAGAAAATAGGAAATCATTTTTGATTGCATGTGAATGTAATTTTTTTATTGTCCTATGATATGGTCCATTCAAAAGACAATCATATGCTTTGTGCAAGCATTTTTGTTCAATTTCATCATTGTACAATCTGGTTCTTTTTTCAAGCATATCTAGATAAGAGTTTTCTAGAACTTTTATTCTAGTTAGTAATTCATTACTCAAGTTGTACTTTTTTTGTTCATTGGTATAAACCCAATGTTATACAGGTCTTCATGGGATAGTTTTTCTATCATGTACAAAAAAATTTTCCGTTTAACATTTCCGAAAAAAATCAATAAATTGGGCGAGTATGTAAAAGATTTTTTTTTTCCATCACTTGGACATGTATAAAAAACATATTGTGAGATTTCATTTTGATACAGCATTTTAAAATCGATCATTTTTTATATATCGCACTGGACGATTCCATAATTTATAATCGAAAAGAAAATTCAGAAGAGTTTTTTTATATATTAAATAAGTCTTTTCTTTTTTATCTTCTTTAAGTCTTTCCAATTGCCAATTATCTTGATGGGTATCAAGATAAGAATCTTCGTAAGCTGGGCTATCTTTATAGCATGTCTCTTTAAAGTGAAAGTAGAATTTATCCTTTGTTTTTTCCTTTCCATTTGCTCGGATCTCTTCCATTTCATCTATTTTGTCCGGATCATTCTTTTCTTCTGAAGAAAAGGAAGGGTCTTCTTCGGTGGATCCCTCTTGTTCTTGTTTAGTCTCCCTCATTTTGGAAGTTATTTCTACCTCACTTTCTCCCACTTCTTCCATTTTTGAGGTTTCTTTCAGTTTCTTAGTGACAATAGGCAATGGCATTTTGCCTAAATAGTAGACACAAGTGATAAATAAGAGAATACTAAAGATTCGAGCCATAGAATTTCCCAATTCTGATACAAGGTACTTATTTGGTCGAATAGAATGCTTTTGGCATATCCAGAATAATACCAATCCAACCCGTTTCATGAATAAAATGTGACCAATTAACCAACCAAGAAAGCTACTTGTTGCAAATAACATCTTGTTGTTGCATCGAAACATATGAATGTTGACTAATCTAGCTAATGTTGAACTTGGTAAAATGAAATGGTTGAATAATTGAAAACTTAGATTATTCAGGAATACACATTGAATGCTGAGATTATGCATTGAATTTTTGGTAGTAGATCCATAATCAAAAAATTTTTTTTTTATTGTTCCAAAAGAAATGAAACAAAAGATATGGTAGAACTAGGACAATTATTATTTGAGGTCTACCCAATGCTAGATGTAGAGGTGCATAATAGATCGATATGAACGTTATGAGCTATTTACTCACTTCCAATGTTGAAATCATTTCAGAGGTTTTCCCATACTTTGTCCGTGCCAACAAACATGTCAAAATACCTTGACTTTTTCAGAACAAGTCTAAGTCAAATAGCAATGATTCAAAGCACTTCTTTTTTACATTACACTATTTTGGAAACCCAAGGACTCGATCATATGGATATGTAAAATACAGGATTTCCAATCCTAGCAGGAAAAGGAGGGAAATGGATACTCAATTTAAAGTGAGTAAACAGAATTCCATACTCAATCTCATAGATAAGATACATATAGAATTTTGTGGAAAGCCATATTCGATGAAAGTCATGTGTACGGCTTGGAGGGAGATCTTTGATATCTTTTGAGATCGACCCTACAATATGGGGAAAAAAAGCCAAAATAAGTGATTTTTTTTTAGCCCTTATAAAAAGAAAACTGATTCTTGAACCTCTTTCACTCTCATGTCACGTCGAGGTACTGCAGAAGAAAAAACTACAAAATCCGATCCAATTTATCGTAATTGATTAGTTAACATGTTGGTTAACCGTATTCTGAAACACAAAAAAATCATTGGCTTATCAAATTATCTATTGAATAGTGAAAAAGATTCAACAAAAGATGTAAACATATCCACTATCTATTTTATGTCAAGCAATACGTGTAGGCAGATTGACCCATCAAGTTCCTATTGAAATAGGATCTACACAAGGAAAAGCACTTGCCATTCGTTGGTTATTAGGGGCATCCTAAAAATGTCTGGGTCAAAATATGGCTTTCAAATTAAGTTCTGAATTAGTAGATGCTGCCAAAGGGATTGGTGATGCCATATGCAAAAAGGAAGAGACTCATAGAATGGCAGAGGCAAATAGAGCTTTTGCATATTTTCGTTAATCCATGAACAAGAATAGCCCATGGATCCATACATCTCCATCGAGAAAGAATCAATAGAAAAGGAAAGAATCAAAATTGATCAATATCTTTTTTGAAACAAACAAAAAGGAAAAGAAAGATGAAAATAAATCATGGATCAACTAAGACCTCTCAGGGTCTTGCTTAAGAATAAGAAAGAGGAGTATTATGGAAATATCATGGAATAAGGTTTGATCCTATTTAATCATGGGGATTCCATAAAATATCTCAATCCAAAAATATTAAGTTCGAAACAATTGGGACTTTTTCGGAGATTGGATGCAGTTACTAATTCATGATCTGGCATGTACAGAATGAAAACTTCATTCTCAATTCTATGAGAATTTTTATGAAAGCCTTTTATTTGCTTCTCTTCCATGGAAGTTTCATTTTCCCAGAATGTATCCTAATTTTTGGCCTAATTCTTCTTCTGATGATCGATTCAACCTCTGATAAAAAAGATAGACCTTGGTTCTATTTCATCTCTTCAACAAGTTTAGTAAAATGAGCATAATGGCCCTATTGTTTCGATGGGGAGAAGAACCTATAATTAGCTTTTCAGGAAATTTCAACAAATTCTTTCAATTTCTTATTTTACCATGTTCAACTATATGTATTCCTCTATTCATAGAGTACATTGAATGTACATAAATGGCTATAACAGAATTTCTGTTAGTTATATTAACAACTACTCTAGGAGGAATGTTTTTATGTGGTGCTAACAATTTAATAACTATCTTTGTAGCTCCAGAATGTTTCAATTTATGTTCCTACCTATTATTTGGATATACCAAGAGAGATGTACGGTCTAATGAGGCTACTATGAAATATTTACTTATGGGTGGGGCAAGCTCTTCTATTCTGGGTCATGGTTTCTCTATGCTATATGGTTCATCTAGGGGGGAGATCGAGCTTCAAGAAATAGTGAATGGTCTTATCAATGCACAAATGTATAACTCCCCAAGAATTTCAATTGCACTTATATCCATCACTGTAGGAATTGGGTTCAAGCTTTCCCCAGCCCCTTTTTATCAATGGACTCCTGACGCATACGAAGGAGTGCGGTTCTTTTGACAAATTCCTACCTCTATATCTATCTTTGAGATGATCGGAATTTTCAAAACTCCATAGACATGCAGAAGAGAAATTCTATTCCCACTCAGACCAAGACATAACTTTTATCAAAAGTTTATTGTGATCTTTTTGTTCAAATAACAATTAAGCCAAAGCAAGGTCAAGAACAACAAATCTCTTTATGATAAACAGATCATTTTGCAAGTTCATTATTACAGCTAGATAGTTAGTTCTCATCCTTCAAAGACTACGAGTGTAATAGGAGCATCCGTTGACAAAAGGATCACCCTAAGATGATCATTTCATGGCTATTGAGAATGAATCAAATCAAATGGTTCTATTTCTCAATATTTCTGACATTCTCCTGCAGAACCAAGGTCAAAAAGATTGAGAAAGTTAGTCATTCACAACCATTGATGAAGGTTTCCTTGAGAAGTTAAGGATTAGTAATCCTTTTTCGAAATTGAATGGATTTGGTCTTATACATATGCGAGGAAGGTAATCAAAAAAGAAAGAAGATGAGTTCTTCTTTCTTTTATCACTTAGGAGCCGTCCAAGATGAAAGTCTCATGCATGGTTTTGAATAAGATAAAGAAGTGAGGAATCCTCTTTTCAACTCTGACTCTCTCACTCCAGTAGTTGCTTTTCTTTCTGTTACTTCGAAAGTAGCTGCTTTAGCTTCAGCCACGTGAATTTTCGATATTCCTTTTTATTTCTCATCAAATGAATGGCATCTTCTTTTAGAAATCCTAGCTATTCTTAGCATGATATTGGGGAATCTCATTGCTATTACTCAAACAAGCATGAAACGTATGCTTGCATATTCGTCCATCGGTCAAATTGGATATGTAATTATTGGAATAATTGTTGGAGAATCAAATGATGGATATGCAAGCATGATAACTTATATGGTGTTCTATATCTCCATGAATCTAGGAACTTTTGCTTGCATTATATCATTTGGTCTACATACCAAAACTGATAACATTCGAGATTATGCAAGATTATACATGAAAGATCCTTTTTTGGCCCTCTCTTCAGCCCTATGTTTCTTATCCCTAGGAGTTCTTCCTCCACTAGCAAGTTTTTTCGAAAACTCCATCTATTTTGGTGTGGATGGAAAGTGGGCCTATATTTCTTGGTTTCAATAGGACTCCTTATGAGCATTGTTTCTATCTACTATTATCTAAAAATAATCAAGTTATTAATGACTGGACGAAACTAAGAAATAACCCCTTGCGTGCGAAATTATAGAAGATCCCCTTTAACATCAAACAATTCCATCTAATTGAGTATGACTATATGTGTAATAGCATCTACTATACCAAGAATATCAATGAACCCAATTATTGTAGTTGCTCAGGATACTCTCTTTTAGCTTCTAGGTCTATTTCTTAGTTCAAGATCCCTCTTACTAACTGGAATAAAAGAATTAGTAGATTTGTTCCACCCAAAATGGGAAGGGACTGGGGTTATGAACTTATAATCATGGAATCGACTCGATCATCAAATTATAAGTTCATTCCATATCGGACCAAACCAAAATAGGGTTATGTATATTCTTATTATGAGAATTATGAGAAGGGGTCATTCGAGCGTATGTAAATAGATACTATGCTTACTTACATATGGATCCCTCTGTCATAACATTCAGATTCTATTTAGGACTAGGAATAGGCGTAATCAGACCCACTTTTGCCATATCTATCATTATTTGGGTACCATATTCACTTCTTTGGGGCTTCTATTGAATCGAGAAATAGGTTTGATTGTACATCTTTTTGATATATATAAGATATCCTCCGGATAATGCAAATTGAAGCAATTTAATGTCTGACTCGGGCCTATATGACCGATCGATAGAAATATTCCAACACTCCACCTTTGTCATTTTTTCATATATGGAATATATGACATTAGATAGATATCATATTCATGGAATATGATTCACTTTCAAGATGCCTTGATGGTGAAATGGTAGACATGCGAGACTCAAAATCTCAGGCTAAAGAGCGTGGAGGTTTGAATCCTCTTCAAGGCATAATATTGAGAACGCTCATTGAATGAGCAATTCAATAATAGATTTTGGATCAAATCAATATTGTATTGATATACTGAGTATCTTATCTGTTGATATGAAGTATTCCGGCGATCCCCAACATCTGAGTCCGGGCTGTTGGAATTGGAATAGGTTCGGCAATGGATCACAAAATCTTGGTGATCTTCTCTATCTAATGAATAAGGAGTCCATTTTGAAATCACCCACCCTGCACCCAACCCAGAGTATATGATTCAACAGGAATCACACAAGGGTAGATTGATAGAAAAGTCTGATAAAATATCCACCAGTACCTAGAACCCAGTACCTAAAGGACATAGTCCATTTTAGGGCTTGGCGACTTACCCATTCAGTGACTTTGGCACTGGATGTTCCCAAAATGGTATCGGGTTGGATGAATTAGAGAATAGATAGACGTCTATTAGCATTCTAGCCTTCCTTCACCTTTCAAGGCCTATTCGAAAGAGAATCTAGTACCTCTTGGTTGTGAATATCTAAATAGGACGAACTGGCCTCCGTGGATATCTTTCCTTTGGAACAAAACAATTCAAAAATTCAAATTAGACTCGGTCAACTGGAATGTGCATTATTCATATGGGGATATTCCAACTGAGAAAATCCATCAACCTGAAACAAAAAAGGAAGGTTTATCTATTTTCTATAGTTATTCAATTAAACCAAGGATTCATTATTGGAGTAGATAGCAAGAACCATTTCATCGGACATGTGTATTTTATATTTTCCGATGGATTTACATGGTTTCATTAATGGAAATTGTTTGATGTAGTGAGTAAGAGGCTCGGTTGTTTGCTGTTCAAGAATTCTTGTTTAGGCAGTTCATATCATCCATACATAGTATTTTGATCTAAGATTTCAATTCTTCCATGTTTCAGAAGTAAGTAGCATATTGTTCCATGGAGCTAAGTTCCAAAATATGGAATAAACAAGTGTTTCCATGACTCTATGACCCGGCCAATTTTTCTCCACTTAATCCCCTTTTCATAGACACATATCTTTATGGCTAAGGAATGGGAAATCTTTCTCCCGTTACATGAATCAAATGTTTCATTTCATCAGGGAAAAGCCATCTCTTTCTCGATAATATCTTTGTCATTTGATCCAATAGTGTTCCGTTAGATAGGAATAGATTTGATAAATACTAATAACTCTCAGATAGAGTATTAGAATGGAAAGATCCATTAGATAATGAACTATTGGTTCTAAGCCATCTCTAGCGATGAATCAACAATTCGAAGTGTTTTTCTTGTGTATTCTTGATGAACCGGCATTTATATATAGATGTAGGAGGATTTGTTTGGGAAGTAATAAGCCCCTTTGACATCTCTTCATCTGCAAAGAATTCTCAACGTGAAAACATAGAGACAAAGGGCTGATCTTTGAATAGGAAAAAGAATGGATCTATAGGGTCCCAAATGAATAGAAAAGGATCCCATGATCCTGAACCAATCTTACCTGGGATCACAAATCCCAAGTTTATCTATGAAGAGCTGATCTAATTGTATTAGTTTCTATAATTGATTTCCTCTGCTTAATACTAATTGATAGGGCCTCATTGATAAGTGCTACAAGATCTCATGCATTGTAACCCATGGTTATGGACTGGAATCTGTTAGTATGGAACATTTTCTTTTCCAAACAAAATCCCCTAGTATATGGAAGAATGAAAAAGTGCTTTTGTTGTTGTGGAATAAGAAGCCTTCGTATCTTAATGCACGTATTTAATTTATTCAGAGCTATTAGAGCAGGATCAACTTTTTTGGGAATATGAGACGAAGAAATAATAAGAATATTTCTAGTGGAGCATCTTTCACAATCCCTGGAGAGATAGTTTTCTAATAGACAGAGGGATAAGTAATTCGACTCATTCACATACAGATCATGAATGTTTGGAATCCATATTATGCAAGGAGACATTGCTTTTGCTAATTTGAATTGAAGGGTGATAGCAAATTGGTCTATTTTCAGCGTCATATACATAGTTAGCACATTCATCATAATTAGCAGCTTCGTGTCAAGGTTATCATCAATATCGATATCATCAATAAGATAACCTTTAGGCTTGTCATCTAGGAACTTGTTCGGAAATACAATAATGAAATGAACATAGGAGTTTGTTGCTAGGTATTTGACCAAATAGGACCGTCCAGTTCCTATAGAACCTATCACTAAAATACCCCTAAAAGGGGATAGGGCTAAGGAAAGCGAAAAGGGTTTTCCATGAGATGGGAAATGAAAACTATTAGCCCCACACGAGGTTTGTGAATAAGCGATTGTCTGATAATGAGCAAGGAATATCTATCTTTTTGCTAAATAGGATCTATTGAACTCATAATTCATTAGATACTTTTTATGAATGTCAACTAAGTATTGTAAGTAAATTGATCCTGGTTGTTCAATCATTTGATAACCAGAGTTATTCTTTGCTAAATGACTACTGTGAGTCAGACTTAATAGAATTTGATCAATCCTTTTTTCTATCATTAATGTGGAGAATTGAATCAAGAATTCTCTTTCTTCATCATCAATTGAATCACTGTTTGTGACCCAGGATTCTATTTTATCATCAATCCAATCACCGTTCACATTTTTGCTTTTTCTTATCAATGAATAGATCTCTTTACTTGTATGACTTAAGTGTCTCGTATTTCTTGAAAAAGTGATTCGATTGATGGGATTTGGTATGATAATTATGAGATCGATGAGATTGATATTCAAATATTTCTTCTTAGAACGTATTGATTTGATCCCATAAGTGGGACCGCCACCCAATATCATGTTGCCACCAGAAGTAGAACTCCATATTTCTTCTAGAGAATCTCCTAATTGTTCCAGAGCAACTAGAAAGAGATTCTTTAACCAGAAAGAATTTAGTTCAGATGTAGGATACCTATACACAAGTTTTCGCAACTCAATCATGTATGATGGAATCATCAAAGATTTGATCTTTTCTAACTCTGTCTATAACTCACTAGAGGCTCAGAAAACAAAGAGAAGATGTATATGAACAAGATATCTAGGAACAAGAAGAAGGAAAAGGATTGAATAGAGGAACTCCCGAGCATTTGTTGATCTCAGATGTGTCCATATCAATAGAACGAGTGACTCATTATTTTGATGAATCATTTCTTCGGACAAAAGAAGAAGATTTGGTAAACACTTACTCAAAATCTCACTTATCAGAGTCCATTGTGGAAGAATCATCCATAATTTTTTTCTGAGGAATAGGCCATGATATATCTGATCCGTGCATAATATCATGAAAAATTGATACAAATTTTTGACTGGTGCTTATACTTAGTATCAACAATGGGTCTGAAAAAGTATCTAAAAGGGTGAAATTTAGATATTTGCACCCTATCGAAGTAAGAAGCCATGGCATATATGTTTGGAACAGATTCCATTTTGAGAGATTTGAAAAAGCACTATCTCGTGGAAAGATTCTATACATCTGCCCTTTCTCAATGCATTTCTTTAGACAAAGACTCTATTTTTTCCTCTTTTTGGATGGTAAATATTTCTCAGAACATGGATTGAAACTGAGATACTGATGCAAGTTCTTTGCTTCTGAATCAGATAGATTCATATCTGAAAGAGGCTGACATTAAGTTCTTTCAAAATTTGGCTATTTGTTCCTCTGTTAGAGGTGTTGCAGAAATGTCTGCGACCAAATAAATAGCTCTATGAATGCATTGATTAGATCAAA
The DNA here is from genome assembly GCA_005019695.1 of Trichopus zeylanicus subsp. travancoricus. Taxonomy (NCBI): domain Eukaryota; kingdom Viridiplantae; phylum Streptophyta; class Magnoliopsida; order Dioscoreales; family Dioscoreaceae; genus Trichopus; species Trichopus zeylanicus. The sequence goes on from RXID01014236.1 coordinate 437,797, forward strand.
TTGGAAAATGGAAAGATTTGTACAATTTATACATTTCATCACCACTTTGTGGAAAATCGTTAGGTATGAATATGTCAGATACCTGTGACTCAATTGGTGAAGTAGTCTCTCTCTCCAAAAGAATATGTTTTTTTACCAACACACAAAGAAACTATTTTGTTGTGAATGAACAAGATATTGAGGAATTTTCCATATGTATGATCATAATTATGGATACGGGTCTTTTCCATATAAAAGGTAATCTTTTGTTACAATAGAACCAGAAGTGATGTGGATCATTCAAGAATCGAAGTTGATTTGCTTTATAAAAAGAAGATATCAATGAACTTCTATGAAATGGTTTCACGGTGTTCAACCAATCATCTCAATCGTGGGATATCATTGAGAAATAGAAATCCATATTATCAAAAGATTTCCTATGATTATTTCTAGTATGGAATGAGTCAATCATCCACTTTGGTATCTTTTTGAACAAAAAATGGTAATATTGTTCCTCCATTGATCAAGAATTTCAGTCTTTGGGAAGTATCATGATCATCCAATAAGAAGGGTTTCATTTTATTCAAATAAATGATTTGAACACCTATTGATTCTAACAACTGATTGCAGAGTTGATCATTGGGACCTTTCAATTCATAGATGTGGATCTCAGACCTATGAATGGGTATATCCCTGATACTCAAAGAAAAAGGGAAGTGACTTGGACAAAAAGAGAAGTGACTTGAACAAAAAGAAACGAAGTGACTTAGACAAATCTTGTTTGTCGATAGCCTCGGACCAATCAATCGAATATTGATTAATACATAATCGATCGAACACTACTTGAAAATGGTTCTTCTATTCAGAAATGAAATGTTCCAAATGTTCCTAGAAATTCAAGCTCCCATTGGACCATTTGTATCTATATGCATTAGGATCCCGATTCATGGATCTCTGGGTTCGAGAAATAAGAGGATCAAACTATATTGATTAACTACCTCCATTATGTTGTTGCTAGCAAATACTGCTATTTTTAGTTTTGGATCTTCCAAATCATTCCTGCAATAGATCTAGACCCATTTTTTTTTCTGATCCTTTGATAAAAAGATGCATTCTCTTCATAAAAAAGAGGAGGTAGAACCAATAAAGATTTCTTTTTTTATTCCAATTCATCTCCGGAGTTGAATACCTCATTCAAGAATTTTTTTGCATCTAATCCATAGGAATCAATAGAAAAGGCAAATCCCTTATGATACACCAGATCTGACTCAATTATTGATAAGTGAATAGATCTGCCATTTCTTGAAATCTCTCTTCTGATTCAAAATCATGGTGTAACACGTATCCCCCTTTGTTCCGGTCATGCAATAGATGTAATAAATCCAAAAATGGATTTTTGTTCAAGAATGAAATCTTATTGGAACTTCCATATTTGGTTCATCCTTTGGAACAAAATCACATCCCGGATCTGATGAAATAGGATGAATTGAGACAGTATTTTGTAAATACGTAATTATCTTGAATATATCAACCATTTCTTTATTTTCTGATTGCCTGGAAGTGACAAAAGAAACATCTTGTTTTTTCTTCAAAAATTTCTGATCTCCAGTGGACCTCTCAGTAGGATTCGAACCCAAATGAAGTTCTGACCATTTGTCAGAGAAAAATGAATGAATTGATCTTGTAGGATTCCCAAGTTCAATTTCTTCCAAAAGCATATGATTATTCATCTGCTTCTCACGTTCCATGAATAGCCAGGACATGGAGGAAGATCTAAAAAGGCATTTTGAGAATCGATCTGATTCTATCTCTGTTCGTTCCATTTGAAGAAAGGAAGGTTCCAAAGAATAAAACTTTCTTTTACTTGCTGAATCTCTATTTGATCGATCAATGTGTGATATTTTGAATCCGCATTTCCAATGGAATCAAAATGATCTTTGGGATTGATTAGAAGATCCTTTCCATTGGCTAGAATTTGTTACTTGAATGAAAATAGAACTTGTGGAATCATATTGAATATTTGACAATACATTCCGTACCTTGCTAAAAAATTGATCCTTGTTTACCAACCACACATTGTCTAACCAAATCAAATTCTCTCTCGATACGTTCCTCAAAAAAATCCGATTCATGCTGATTCTTTCCCCAATGAACAAAGAGATCTTGGCGGAATTGCCACATATGAAATTGGGCACAATTTTTCAAAGAAATACCCCACTTGTTTCTCGAGAAGAGATGGGAAACATGCTCAATATCATTTGATTGAATAGTTGCCTCAGCTCTTTGTTGTTTGAAGAAACCATCCCCTTCAATTGGTCTTTTTCCACGAAAAGTAGACAAGAGATAACAAATCAAGTCTTTCCCTAAGATTTTGAGTCCTGAATTCAAGTTAATTATGTTTCACTTCTTCCTCGGAGAAAGATGATCAAACAATTCCCAATCATGGTCCTTGCAGATTGGATTATCCGTATAGGATAAAAAAAGAAACTCCAGATATTTGCTATCTTTCTCTTTGAATGAGATCTCAATTTCAGCTACCGTTTCATTAGATATCTTACAACTAGAATCCCTCCTTTTTTCGATCCAGTTCCTCCACCACCGTGAACCCTAGTTAGATTCAGGCATGATACACTTTTTATTTATTGGGAGAACCCAAGTACACTCTTGGGAATCCATGAAACAACTCTTAGAAATCTTTTTCCTTTTTGGAAGATACAGGAGTGAAATAATCAACCAATTGATATTGGAAGACCAAAAAGATTCTTCCAATGTCTCATTTCTAGGTACAATGGAATTCATAGGTATGGGAAGAAGCCCCATAAAATAGAGATTTTTTATTTGGACCATCTTTCAATTGTTAATACGAGATATAAGGACCGCTACTACAAGCAGTACTACACCTTTTATTGTGAAATATCGATTGTTTTTTGAACTTTGTGAATCACATGAAAGTCAGATACTCCCAATTCGGGGGTCAAAGAGTTTCATAAAATATTCTTGGTGGAAAAAAATGTGAGTGAAAGATCCCACTAAATCGAATTTGATCCATGAATCTAAAAAATAGTGAGAATTCTTGATCTCTCTCCATATCTCTCTCAATTCGAAAATCCAGGATTTGAATTGATGTTGTTTCATTGATTCCTCCTAAATATTTCATTTCAATTGGAATTTTGTTATTCATGATGTACGATGATCCCTGTTAAGCATTCATGGCGGAATGGTTAAAGCGCCCAACTCATAATTGGCAAATTCATAGGTTCAATTCCTGCTGGATGCACACCAATGGGAACATTCAATAAGTCTATTGGAATTAGCTCTGTATTAATGGAATCTCATCATCCATACATAACCAATTGGTATATTCATACCATAACATATGAACAATCAGAACTAGAATTCTTATCAATATGGGAACTCATAGGGACGAAAATGGATTTATGGATGTAATCAAATATGCAGTACTTACAGAAAAAAGTATTCGGTTATTGGGGAACAATCAATATACTTCTAATGTTGAATCAAGATCAACTAGGATAGAAATAAGGCATTGGGTCAAACTCTTCTTTGGTGTCAAGGTAATAGCTATGAATAGTCATCGACTCCCCGGATAGGGTAGAAGAATGGGACCTATTATGGGACATACAATGCATTACAGACGTATGATCATTATGCTTCAACTGGGTTATTCTATTCCACCTCTTATAGAGAAAAGAACTTAAAGGAAAATACTTAATAACACGGCGATATATTTATACAAACCTTCTACCCTGAGCACACGCAATGGAACCATAGACAGTCAAGTGAAATCCAATCTACGAAATAATTTGATCTATGGACAGCATCATTGTGGTAAAGGTCATAATGCCATAGGAATCATTACCGTAGGGCATAGAGGGGGAGGTCATAAGCGTCTATACCGTAAAATCAATTTTTGATGGAATGAAAAAGACATATCTGGTAGAATCGTAACCATAGAATACGACCCTAATCAAAATGCATACATTTGTCTCATACACTAGGGGGATGGTGAGAAGAGATATATTTACATCCCACAAAGGCTATAATTGGAGATACCACTGTTTCTAGTATAGAAGTTCCTATATCAATGGGAAATGCCATACCTTTGAGTGCAGTTTGAACTATTGATTTACGTAACTGGAAGAAACCAATTAGGTTTATGATGAAACCTAGAAATCGATCACTGATCCAATTTGAGTACCTCTACAAGATAGACATCAACAGAAAATTGTTGAGTAATGGTAGCAAGTGATTGAGTTCAGTAGTTCCTCAAAGAAAATTATTGACTCTAGAGATCTAGTAATATGGAGAAGACAAAATTGTTTAAAGCACACATAGAATGGGAAACACCCTTCTTTCAAAGAGAGGAGGATGGGTTATTCCCATTTAATTTGATGTTCAGAGGTGAATTGAAAGCTAAGCAGTGGTAATTAGAAAGATCCCGGGGGAAAAAGTAGAGATGTCTCCTACGTTACCCGAAATATGTGGAAGTGGCAACATAATTTCATAGAGTCATTTGGTCTGAATGCTACATGATGAACATAAGCTAGGTGATAGAACGGGGAGACCTAGGATGTAGAAGATCATAACATGAGTGATTCGGTAGATTTCGATTCCTATATATCCACTCATGTGGCATTTCATCATACGATTCATATAAGATCCATTTGTCTAGATATCATCATATACATCTAGAAAGCCATATGCTTTGGAAGAAGCTTGTATAGTTTGGGAAGCGGTTTTTATTGATAAAAAAGAAGAATCTACTTCAACTGATATGCCCTTAGGCATGGCTATACATAACATAGAAATCACATTTGGAAAAGGTGGACAATCAGCTAGAGCAGCAGGTGTTGTAGCGAAACTGATTGCAAAAGTGAGTAAATCAACCACATAAAGATTACCATCTGGGGAGGTACATTCGATATCCAAAAACTGCTTAGCAATAATTGGACAAGTGGGTAATGTTGGGGTGAACCAAAAAAGTTTGGGTAGAGCCGGATCTAAGTGTTGGCTAGGTAAGCACCCTGTAGTAAGAGGAGTAGTTATGAACCCTGTAGACCACCCCCATGGGGGCGAAGGAAAAGCCCCTATTGGTAGAAAAAAACCCACAACCCCTTGGGGTTATCTTGCGCTTGGAAGAAGAAGTAGGAAAAGGAGAAAATATAGTGATAGTTGTATTCTTCATCACCGTAAATAGGAATATTGAAAATTGAATTTTTGGAATTTGCAATAATGTGATGGGTGAAAGATGGGAATTGAACCCGCACATGGTGGATTCACAATCCACTGCCTTGATCCACTTGGCTACATCCACCCCTTATCTAGCTAAAGGATTTTCCCTTTTTTCCATTCATCATTATTGTATCTATTCTTACCTTATTAGATCGAGATATTGAACATAGTTTAGAATGTAAAAATAAAGGAGTAATCCATTATGACACGTTGACTAAAAATAATCCTTTTCTAGCTAATCATTTATCGGGAAAAATGGAATAACTCAACATGAGGGAGGAGAAAGAAATAATAGTAACTTGGTCTGGGGTATCTACCATTATACCCGCAATGATTGGACATACAATCGCCATTCATAATGGAAAATAACATTTACCTATTTATCTAACAGATCAGATGGTAGGTCACAAATGGGGTGAATTCACACCTACTCTGACTTTCGCGAGACATGCGAGAAATGATAATAAATCTCGTCATTAATTTTTTGTTTTTATATTCTATTTTAGTAAAGGAGCAAAAGTAGTTATCATTCATTGGTAGGAGATAGCCTTATGATAAAGATAAAGAACTCAACTTCAAGTACAAAAGTTAAGGTTTTAGCCCAACATATACGTATGTCTATTTTCAAAGCTCGAAGAATAATTGACTAGATTTGGGGGCATTCCTATGAAGAAGCACTTATGATACTGGAACTCATACCTTATCGAGCATCTTTGGCATTTTAAAATTGCTTTATTCCGCAGCAACAAACACAAATCATAATATGAACATGAATAAAGCTGATTTATTTATTAGTAAAGCCAAAGTCAATGGAGGTGCTATTCTAAAAAGGTTAAGACCTAGAGCTCAAGGACTCAGTTATCCTTTAAAAAGACCTACTTGTCATATAACAATTGTATTGAAAAATAAGTCAAAGTCATTTGTAAATTGAAATAAATCTTAGATTTCTATTTAGAAAAAAAATATGGGACAAAAAATAAATCAACTTGGTTTCAAACTTGGTACAACCCAAAGTCATTATTCTTTTTGGTTGTGCAAACCAAAAAAATTTTCTGTGGGCCTACAAGAAGATGTAAAAATATGGAATTGTATCAAGAACTATGTATAAAAAAATAAGAGAATACCCTCAGGTTTTGAAGGAATTGCATGTATAGGAATTAAAAAAAGTATCGATTTGATCCAGATAATAATATATATTGGATTCCCCAATTTGTTAATAGAAGGCCGAACACAAGGAATTGCAGAATTACAAATAGATCTACAAAAGGGGATTCATTTTGAAAACCCAAGAATCAACATTACTCTCACAAAAGTTGAAAAACATTATAAACAACCTAATATTCTTGCAGAATATATAGCTTTACAATTAAAAAATAAAGTTTCATTTCGAAAGGCAATGAAAAAGGTGATTGAATTAATTGAACAAACACACATAAAAGGAATTCAAGTGCAAATCGCAGGGCGTATTGATAGAAAAGAAATTGCACGTGTTAAATGGATCAGAGAAGGGAGGGTTCCTCTACAAACAATTCGTGCTAAAATTGATCATTGTTCCTATACAATTCGAACTATCTATGGAGTATTAGGCATTAATTTGGATATTTGTAGATGAGGACTAATGGACCTTTCTTTATTTGTTTTGCTATTTTGGTTCTGACAAGTGTCTAGCAATAGAAACAAATTTGTTCTTTCATTTATTAACTGATTCTTTCATTTATGAAATATCAAATAAAAATAGCAATTCAATTCTAATTCTCTAATTCTATAGTGCTGAATAAAAATTTGATTGACCATTTTTTTTAGAGTAAAATTTATATGCTTAGTGTGTGACTCCTTTAAAGTAAGTTTAAAGTTTAGAGTTGGGTTAGGATTCCATAGATTGTTGAACCCCACTCTAAACTTAATAACTATATATAATATAAAAAACCAACTTATTGCTTCGTATTTTCAAGATCCCAAGAAATAGTCACTATATGACTGGATCAATCATATAGTTGTAGCAACTGAAATTTCTCCCATAACATAAAAAATCTAATTATGAGTTGTAAAACACAAATAAGGGGATGTAGATAAATGAAAGGTGATAGAAAGAGAAAACAAAAAAACCAATGATATATGATTACAATATGTATGGTCTATGAATTATCTCATATCTTATAGAAAGGCAATGTGATAAAGCATCAATACTGAATATAAAATTCAATATAATAGTATATAATAATATAATAATATATAAAAAATTAATACTCTAAAATTAATACAATACTATAATGTATAAGATAATAAAGAGCCCGAAGTTAATAGAAAATGAGAAGATTGACTCAGAAACAAGTTTTTTTTGAGAGCTCCATTGCAGAGTTTAGACTTAACCATTAATGAAGAATCTATAGGAACGGTGGAACCTATGACTGCATAGGATTAGTATTAGTTTTAAATAGAATCCTAATGATTTATTGAGTAGGATGGCGGAACGAACCAAGAACAAATTGATTTACTCTAAGAGCTTATGGATTAAACAACCTACAAATGAGAAAGAGTCAATATTCACCTGCGAAACATTTATTTATTGAATTATAATATTTTTTGTTTGGCATAGTTCAATAAGAATAAAAAAAAAGATTCATTATAATTGTTATAGTTATAATTATAAAAAAAATATATTACCTATACCTCTATCTAGATTTATAGATAAATATATAAATCTAGCTTTGTATCTTGATTGTATATACAGACAGTTAAACAAATTCAATATCAAACACATTACTTAGTTTAGTGATTTAGTGCATTATTTATTATATGTTATATTATAAATATGTATTATAAAATACATATATAAATATTTTATAATAGTATTTTATATAATACTAATTGTTTGAAACTATTGAATGAATTGTTTCATTCGCAAGGAGCTGGATGAGAAGAAACTCTCATGTTAACTTCTGCAGTAGGGATGGAATGAAAAAGAAAAAGAACCATCAACTATAACCCTAAAAGAACCAGATTTTGTAAAAAACATAGAGGAAGAAAGAGGGGAATATCTTGTCGAGGCAATTATATTAGTTTTCGTAGATATGCTCTTCAGGCACTTGAACCCTCTTGGATCACAACCAGACAAATAGAAGTGGGGCGAAGAGCAATGACACAATATGTGCGTCATGGTGGAAAAATATGGATATGCATATTTCCCGACAAACCTATTATAGTAAGACCCATAGAAACACATATGGGTTCAGGAAAAGGATCTCCTAAATATTGGGTATCCATTGTTAAACTGGGTCGAATACTTTATGAAATGGGAGGAGTATTCAAAACTATAGCTAGGCCCGCTATTGAAATAGCTGCGTACAAAATGCCTATACGAACTCAATTTGTTATTTCAAGATAGGAACATAGAACTAAACTAAACAAAAGGACTATTTATTATATTGAATATTGTGGATGAAAAAACAAACAACAAAAGATTTCTTTATTTCTGGACAGACAATTTTTTTTCATTCTTTACTACATTAAAATAGCAAATAAAAAAAGGAAAAATCATATGATTCAACCCCAAACCCTTTTAAATGTAGCTGATAATAGTGGAGCTCGAGAATTGATGTGTATTCGAATCATAAGGGCCGGTAATCCCTGATATGCTCATATTGGCGATGTTATTGTTGCTGTAATCAAGGAAGTAGTGCCCAATATGCCTCTAGAAAGATCATAAGTAATTAGAGCTGTAATTGTACGTACATGTAAAGAACTCAAACATGACAATGGTATTATAATATGATATGATGACAATGCTGCGGTTGTCATTGATCAAAAAGGAAATCCAAAAGCAACTTGAGTTTTTCGTGCGATTCCCTGAGAATTGAGATAGTTTAATTTTACTAAAATAGTTTCACTAGCTCTCGAGGTATTATAAATACTAAATACTAGTAGATGGAACTACTAGTCGGGTACCAGAAAATGGAGCAATTCATTATTAAATTATTAGTAGATTGTACCTCACGCATATACTTTGAATAAAAAAATAGTAAAGAAAAATAAATAATAAAATAATAATAAAACATGTTGATTATATCCAAATTGGAACACAAGAATAATTCGAGTTCGCCATGGGTAGGGATACTATTGTCGATATAATAACTTCTATAAGAAATGCTAACATGGATAAAAAGGGAAGGGTTCAAATAGAATCTACTAATATCACCAAAAATATTGTTAAAATACTTTTATGATAAGGTTTTATTGAAAATGTTCAAGAACATCAAGATCAAGAAAGTAAAAAAAATTTCTTGGTTTTAACCCTGTGACATAGAAGAACTAGGAATAGAGTATATAGAACTATTTTAAAGTGTATCAGCCGACCTGGTCTATGAATCTATTTCAACTATCAATGAATTCCTAAGATTTTAGGTGGAATAGGGATTGTAATTCTTTCTACTTCTCAAGGTATAATGACAGATCGAGAAGCTCGACTAAAAAGAATTGGAGGAGAAATTTTATGTTATATATGGTGATCCACCTCCAGTATCATAATTTTATCTCATTGATACTTAAAGGGGGTTACCTAAAATGAAAGAACAAAAATTGATTCATGAAGGCTTAATTATTGAATCACTTCCCAACGGTATGTTTCGGGTACATTTAGGTAACGAAGATCTAATTTTAGGTTATGTTTCAGGGAGAATCCGGTGCAGTTTTATATGGATACTACATGGAGATAGAGTCAAAATCGAAATAAGTCGTTATGATTCAACCAAGGGACATATAATTTATAGACTTTGTAATAAGGAGTCGAACAATTAAGTGATTTTTTAAATAGTCCTTGTTTGTTAAGTTAAAAAATTCAAGAGACTTATTTTTTTCTTCCAAGAAGTAGATTCAGGAATAAAGGAATGAGAAATATGAAAATAAGAACTCCTGTTCGTAAAATTTGAGAAAAGTGTCGACCGATCTGTAGACATAGATGAATTATGGTGATTTGTTTAAATCCAAAACATAAATAGAGACAGGGATAGGGTAATCTTTAATCTTAAAAAATACTTTCTGATTCTAAACTAAAGTAGAGAGGGGATCCCTGTAATGTAAAAATAAAAATAGGGGATCCATTTTTTTTAATATGAAATGGATATCTCCATATATTTTTGTATATCTCTTACTCCTATTTAGGAGATAGATAATAAAATATGACAAAACCTATACCAAAAGTAATTTGATTGATTTATTTCTTCCTTTTCTACATACAGAGGAAGAAGACACTCATTTCAAGGAAAATAAAAGCAAGTTTACTTTATCCCCTTTTACCTTTCAAGATAGATTAAATAATCTAAAGAAAAACAAAAAGGGAATTCTATTTTTATTGACCAATTAGAATTGCCTTCCAAGACCTATAATTGTCTCAAAACGTCCAATATACATACATTATTGGACCTTTTGAGTAAGAGTCAAGAAAAGCTTATAAAAATTGAATATTTTCACAAAGAAGATATAAAATAGATATTAGACACTCTGCAGAAGCATTTCGCAGTTAATTTACCTAAGAACTAAGAAAAGGAAAAGTTTGAATTTGAAATCCATTGGAATTATTTCATCTTCTTTTTAGAAAAAAAAAGAAAATGAATTTGTCATCTTCGACACAATCCATATTTTTACAGAATGGATCGTAATAAACAAAACTAAGGTATCTAAGGAATAGTCACTTTGAAGTGACTATTCCTTAGATACATAGGCTTGTAGTATTTCGCAATTGAATCAATTTGAAAAAGACCTAAAGTTAAAGATTTATCAATAGGTAATGTTGCTCCAATACCTAACCAAAGAGATACTGTGGTACCATCCAGAAAGACTATTGTAGCTACGGGACAACAAAATGGATTTTGAATTTATTAACATTTTCCAAAAATGGTACTGTCAATAATCCCATTAGTATTGAAACCATTAAAAGAAAACCCAGTAACTTATTGGGTATTGTGCCAAGTATTTGAAATACGGGAAAGAAGTACCATTCGGGTAATATTTCAAAAGGAGTTGCAAATGGATCTGCCAGTTCACCAATCATTGATGGTTCGAGAATCGCTAAGCCTACATTACACGCAATAGTACCAAGAATTACTACTAGAAAAATATATAAAAGATCATTGGGCCATGCGGGTTCTCCATAATAATTATGCCCCATCCCTTTAGCCAATTTAGCTCTCAGTACAGGATCATTTAAGTCTGGTTTCTTTGTTATTGGGATAGGTGAATTCTTATAGATCCATCCCCTGAAAGAATCAGACATGACAATTTTTCATCATTTGGCTCGAGCAAAAAGGAATGACATGAATAGATTCATATGAAATATATATTTCATACATATCCACACATAATATAATTATAATGACTCTATATAAGAATAAGAGTCTATATACTATAGAAAAAAAGATTTATTAAATGCAAGTTGCAAAACTATTCATTGTAAAGAATTTAGTTCTTAGAGGTAAATGCTCAATATCCAAGTAGGCTTACTAATTTGATCTTTGATCATTATTAATTGCTTTTTGGATTGTCTTATGTTTTTTGGTTGGTGTTTATCCTACAACATCTCAATTCTCTTACATACAAAGTATTTACTTGTTACTAATCTAATAAAGTCCAGCCTCTATTTTTCTTTAGATCCTTTATTGCACTCTGATAGTATCATAGATCAGGATCGATGCAAAGGAAATGAATGCATTTGTATACTATAAATAAGAAATAAGTAAGTGAAATAGATAGAAAATCGTGGCACATCACTTATTCTCTATTCTACAGGATCTTGCGGAGCCTATTCATGTATGACATGATTCTGGTATGATCATAGAAAAAATTCTTCGCAAGTGAACTAGCCTATCCTTTGCTATGTAAGAGACTTACATGGTGGTTGGATACAGAAACACTTTTGGTCGTGAATTCTAACGTGGCAGAAAAAATCATATATTTGCATGGCCCAATCAATAGTTCACGTCACACACTCCCATAATCCATCTTCTCTTGGGAAAATGCACTTCAACTATTTGTATAAAATAAGGAATACAATACTTTGGAGTTGAAGAGAAGTATCCAAACAATATTTCTCATTTTTTTAAATAACCCATATTTGTAACAATGAAATACTATTTTCCTTCTCGAAATGATATATCATCAATTACAAATATCTATGATCTTTCTTTTCTTTTTCTATAAAGGACCTGAAATACCTTGCTTACGTATCATTGGAAAGTGCATTAATGTAAATACAACAGTAAGGACAGGCAATAAAAAATTGTGTAAACCATAAAAACGAGTCAAAGTGGATTGGCCCACACTAGCACTTCCACATAATAACTCTACCAAAGGCGATCCTATTATAGGAAGAGCTTCAGGTACACTCATCATGATTTTTATGGCCCAATAACCAATTTGATCCCAAGGTAAAGAGTAACCAGTTACACCAAAAGATGTAGTTAATACAGCCAGAACCACTCCTGTAACCCAAGTTAATTCCCGGGGTTTTTTAAATCCACCTGTGAGATACACACGAAATGCGTGAAGGATCATCATTAGAACCATCATGCTTGCTGACCATCAATGAACTGATCTGATTAACCATCCAAAGTGGGTCTCAGCCATTATGTATTGAACAGAGGAAAAGGCCTCCATAATGGTTGGACGATAGTAAAAAAGTCATAGCAAAACCCGTAGCTACTTGTACTAAAAAACAAGTAAGTGTGATCCCCCCTATACAATAAAATAGGTTAACATGGGGAGGAACATATTTACTAGTTATATCATCTACAATCACCTGAATCTCGAGACATTCCTCAAACTAATCATATACTTTATTGAGATAGGAGACACCCCCTTCGAGAACCGTATATGAGAATTTCATCTCATACGGCTCAAACAGAAATACACAAATACTGATTTTCAACATAATAGTAATAAAAAGCTCAAAACTTCATAGCCGCTTGATTCGATTTGTCTCGAAGATATGAAATAACAAAAATCCTAAATTTCTTCTTTGTGATTATAATGCCAAATCAAGTTGGCTTGGACCTCTTTTTTTATGTTGATCGTTATAGGACTCTTGAATCTTCTCTTCCCTATTTTTTTATTTGTTATTTGATTTGTTGTTTGTTTGTACATAATGCAATTGACTCTTATTTCTTGTTTTAGTATTCATTAATATTAATAGGAATTTAATAAGAATTTTCTTGTTAAGACACCATGAATCAATTGAAACTTCAGATTCATACTATAACCACGATGATTTATTTAACAAAGCTCTAAGCTAAACCCAAAGGCTTTCTGAGTAAGAACCCTTTGATCATCACTTATTTAATGAATAGATGTAATAACTCAAGAAAATCTATAGAGAAAGTTGTATTTCAGTCAAAATAAGTCTGAAGAAGGAAAAATCATTTGATTTCTCGAAAATACCTATTTTTTTTGAGTTCTATCATGAAGTCTAAATAGTGGGTATGAATCATAGCTCAAATATTTCTTTTCTTGATTTATTTTATTTTATATATTTCATGCTCAAGATACTAAAACAAATCAAATAATATTTGACGGGGTAGAATCATCTTGATAAAGATGACAAACTCATTCTCTGTATTACCAATAGGATCAATTATAACAAGTCACACACTCATATTCCAGAAATATCGAAACAAATAAGTTCCACAATCGAACTACCAAAATAATCTATAAATCCAAGTTTTAAGTAATTTTTTTGATTGAAAACCTAGGACTTCATAATTCTTATAAAACTTAACTCACTGAAATTTCATCCAGTAAAATGGAAGAATTATAAATTTCCAAAATAATAGAAAGGAATACTGCAAATAAAGCCATTACCAAGCCCATAAGTGGTGTAGTAGCCCAGTCTGGAGCTACTTTACCATATTCTGAATTCAACGGTTTTAATAAATACCAAATAACAGTTCATCTTGGCCCAAATCTAGAATTATCCTCAATGGTTTGTGTAGCCATAAACCCTATTTAATCATTGGTTAAAATCTGTTGACTTTGTATAACATTCCATTGTAGTTGTAAATAAACAATTAAACAATATTATTGTAGATCCATTGTGATCTTGAAATTATCTACAAATGGAAAAAGCAACCCAAGTCACCATCTTCATATCTGGTTTACTTGTAAGCTTTACTGGGTATGCCTTATATATCGCCTTCGGCCAACCTTCTCACCAACTAAGATATCCATTTGAAGAACACGGGGACTAATTGAAGTAATGAGCCTCTTATATTTATATTTGGAGGCTCATTACTTCAATTAAGATAATGAAAAATCATTTCATTTTTTTCGTCAGAACCTTAGGTGGTTCTCGAAAAAAGATAGCAAAAAAAATTATCCCTAAAGTTGAGACTAAGAGAAATGTATAAACCAATGCTTCCATAGATTTGATTGTAATTTACAATTATAGCTTCCACACCTATTTTATTTTTATTTTTTTTTTGAGAGGGGGATCATTTACAAAAGGAAAGAATCAAAGAAAGGATGATGAAAAAAGTGCAAATTTCTTCACTACACTATATTTCTTCAGTACACTATATCAAATAGAATATATATATATATATAAATAGAAGATCCTAGAACAACATTGTATCAGACTGCTTGTCTCTATGTAGTTGGATCTCCAAGTTTTTGGAATGCTCCAAATTCAACTTGAGCATCCAAATCTGGATCAATACCAGCAAAAACATCTCTGAACAAGGTCCTAGCACCATGCCAAATGTGTCCAAAGAAGAAGAGTAGTGCAAATGAAGCATGCCCAAAAGTGAACCAACCCCTTGGACTACTACAAAAAACACCATTGGATTTCAAAGTAGCTTGGTCTAATTCAAAAATTTCACCTAATTGGGCACATCTAGCATATTTTTTCACTGTAGTGGGATCACTATAACTGAACCCATTGAGTTCGCCACCATAAAACTCAACAATTACACCTACTTGTTCGACACTATATTTGGATTCTTCTCTTCTAAAAGGAAAGTTGGATCTAACAATTCCATCTACATCTACCAAAACTACTGGAAACATTTCAAAAAAAGTAGGCATACGACATACAAAAAGCTCATGTCCATCTTTATCTCTAAAGATCGGGTGTCCTAACCATCCAACAGCTATTCCATCCCCGTTGTCCATTGAACCTGCTCTAAATAATTCCCCTTTTGCCATATTATTACCAATATAATCATAAAAAGCTAATTTTTTGGGAATTTTAGACCAAGCTTTCAATAAACTCAGATTTTCAGCCAGTCCAACCCCAACTCTTCGATATATTTCTTGCTGGAAGTATCCCTGATCCCACTGATAATAAGTGGACCCAAATAATTAGATTGGGATAGTTGCTGAACCATACCACATAGTTCCAGCAACTACGAAAGCTGCAAAAAAAAAAACAGCAGCAATACTACTGGAAAGTATAGTTTCAATGTTGTCCATATGTAATCCTTTGTATAGATGTTGAGGCAGATGAACACTAAGATGGAATAGACCCACCAATATGCCCAATGTACCCATTGCAATATGATGAGAGGCTATTCGTCCTGGAACAAAAGGATCAAAACCTTCTGCACCCCATGCTAGATTTACAAATTGTACTTTTCCAGTTTGTCCATAAGGATCAGACACCCATATTCCAGGACCGTACAAGCCTGTTACATGAAATGTGCCCAAGCCAAAGCAAGCCAACCCTGAGAGAAATAAATGAATTGCAAAGATTTTTGGCAAATCCAAAGAGGATTTTCCTGTATGTTCATCACAGAATATTTCTAGGTCCCAATACACCCAATGCCAGATAGCTGCCAAAAAGCACAAGCCGGAAAACACAATATGTGCCCCTGCCACCCCTTCATAACTCCAAATACCCAGATTTGTTAGAGTTCCTCCTGAAATACTCCAACCACCCCATGAATTGCTTATTCCTATATGAGTCATGAAGGGTATAACAAACATACCCTATCTCCACATTGGATCAAGAACGGGGTCAGAGGGATCAAAAATTGCTAATTCGTATAGAGCCATCGAACTGGCCCAACTAGAAACTAGAGCTGTATGCATTATGTGAATAGAAAGTAATCGACTGGGATCATTCAATACGATAGTATGAACATGATACCAAGGTAAACCCATGGAAATACCTCTCTTTATCAAAGATAAGTAGACACCATGTAACTTTATCGCATTGAAAAAGACTATACTATGATGTACCTTTCAGTAGATTCCATATGAGAAAGGATTACTATTTATTCCATTTTGTTGGAAATAAGAGAACAAGTTTGTTCATAAGAACAAAGAGAAGCAGATCTATTCTATACCCGATGAGTACCAATACGCAATGGGAAAATTGGTCCTATTTTTGTTTTTGGGAATGAATGCATAAATACTTGTTTATCATTCGAGCAATTGATCCTTTCATTAAATTTTTTTTTGTTCACTATGTTTTCCCTTCCAATTTATGGAAATTGGAAAATAAAATAGGGTAAACAGAAAAAAAAAAGATGACAAGACAATAAACCCCTTGTTACGTTTCCATATTAAAGTGAAGTATAGTGCTTGATTTTTTTCTGAAATTTAATGCCTATTGGTGTTCCAAAAGTACCTTTTTGGAGTCCTGGAGAGGAAGATGCATTTTTGGTTGATGTATAGTGTGACTTGTCAGGCATATTGTGTCATATGGGATTTACCCTGTTCTCTCCGCCAATCGAGATATCATTTGCTTCGCCCAAGAAATATTGATTGAACTGTCAATTATTTGGATCATGAAGTGTAATTAAACCAATTAATTTATATTTATATTGAGGATCCATATCCATATATTATCAATTAGAATAATTTATGGTTGATTTAGACCGATAAAGTATCTAGGCTCTGTTTAGAAAAGAAAATACCAAATTGGTAATCTATGTACAATTACCACTTATATCATAAATGATTCTCGTACTTAACTTTAACTAGTTTAATTAATAAACTATATTAATTAAACTAGTACAAAGTAAAATTGCTAATCAATGGAATAGTATGATGAATACATGGAATAGTTTGTGGCTAGGCAAGCAAAGCTAAAGCATGAAACAAACGAATTCCAAAAAAAGTGGTACTGAGATTATTTGCCCTATATTATGTACAAAGAGAATTCAGATAGATCTTTACTCAGAATAGAATATGAACCTAAGAGAATTGAAAAGACCCATTCAGGAACAAGAAAACAACATCGAGATTTGAATCGTGATGAAACAATATATCACTGAGAGGTTAGGTCAAGAAGTTCAGTAAATTCTTTTTTTTTCTTCTTTAGTATGGTATGGAGAGATGCCAAAACAAAACCTATTTTTTTTTAAAAAAAAACAAACATAAAAAAACTGTTACAAAAGAAAGAAATAGGAATAAAATCGATACATTGATTTTTTTCGCAATTTTTTTGAACTGTATGCATCCAAAGGTGCACATATAGTTTCTGGGGGATAGAATTTTGTCGTAATCAACCAACTTCATCGAGAAAGATTACTTTTTTTTGGGCCAAGAGGTTGATAATGAGGTCTCAAATTAACTTGTTGGTCTCATGGTATATCTCAGTATAGAAGATGCTACTAGGGATCTTTATTTGTTTATAAACTCTCCCGGTGGATGGGTAATCCTAGGAATGGCCATTTAGGATATTATGCAATTTGTGCCACCTGATGTGCATACAATATGCATGGGATTAGCCACTTTAATGGGATCTTTAATTCTAGTCAGAGGAGAAATTACCAAACGTCTAGCATTCCCTCGCACATGGTGCCAATGAGTTTGTTCTTTGAAAAACAAAATAAACTATGCCTTCATCATATTGAATATGAATTCTAAGCAATAATAGAATGGCATCTCAAGTTTGATATGAACAAATCATTCTTGTTTTTTCATAACATGAGGTTTTGTATTGAAATAGTAATATGAAACAAAGGTTATTTTCTATTTGATCTTACATGTCGGGAGTACATTCAGCATCATAAGCCATTTTGTTATTCCAAACCAAAAGTCTCTTTTCTTTCTAATATTCATCTTAGGAAAGAAAGAGTACAAAAATGAAAAAAAATGATCATTTTTCCCTATTTGATCGTATCAGAAATAAACTTTGGGATTGCTAAATCATAGACGATAAATATAGAAAGCAGCAGAACCATCATAGTATTTTTTTTTTTTACTCCTAAGAAAGGAAGGTTGGTAAATGGATCATTCAATGATCTGGATTGGATGGATTATATTTCCTTCACCCTTCAAGAGAAGGGGAGCGGTAAATTCAATTCCATTATAGAGCTATATGCAATGCACAAAAATGCCTTAGGGTTTTCAATTCTATTTTTTTTCTTCATCTTATTTTTTATCCCTTACTTTAGCTTTAGACCAACCATGCAAAATAGAAGAACCCCATATAATGTTATGTTAGTATCATCAGGGTTATGATTCACCAACCCGCTAGTTCTATTTATGAGGCACAAGCTGGGGAATTTATCTTGGAAGCAGAAGAACTACTGAAACTTTGCAAAACACTCACAAAGGTTTATGTACAAAGATCTGGTAATCCCTTATGGGTTATTTTCGAAGACATGGAAAGAGATGCTTTTATGTTAGCAACAGAAGCCCAAGCTCATGGCATTGTTGATCTTGTAGCAGTAGAAAATGCAAATACTAGTGATTTTGTGTAAATCCATTTCAAAAACATAATTCACATTTTCTTTGATTTGACATTAAATAGAAATGATTCATAATCATCAACAATCCAGTTACGATCGATCTAAACCAAGCTATTCTTATTGTAGATATACATATATACAATATGCCACTATTAAACAACTTATTAGAAACACAAGACAGCCAATCAGAAATGTCACAAAATCCCCCGCTCTTCGAGGGTGTCCTCAGTGTCGAGGAGCATGTACTTAGGTGTATGTGCAACTCGTTCAGATCATGAGCTCGAAGAAAGAAATGAGAAAATTTTTCTAGTATTAATTATCAGTACCAACGAATAGAATGGATAGATTGGAAGAAGGCCATTTACTATCTAAAAAAGAGGATCTATCATATACCTATATGGTATATAGAATTTTTGGTTTCCATTAATGCAAATGGATTTGATTTGAGATGAGAAGCAATTCTCCATTGGTAGCAAATGGTTATCCATTAAGCGGAGGAAATACTATTAAGATAAGAAAATCAATTATACTCTTATTCTTGAAAGAATGGACTAAGAGGGCCAGCTACCTATACCTAGCCAATTTTCATAATCAAATACCATCACTATATAGATAGTTCTTTTTGTGAAAAGATGTATTACTGTATAATTGATGGGTAGAGCCAAAGGATATGAACTATACAAGTTAACAATAACATTTGATTAAATGACAAAGGAGGCTCCGGTGTATAGAAAGGACCTCACCGTTTAATTAAAGAAGTAACCATAGAAATGACGGAACCCACTATTTTTTTAGTGTCAGTAGACTTGAGTATTTTCAGCTCAAATGTCTAGAAGGAATAAAATATCATGGTTGGGAAGGTCATAGTAGCAAAAACCATTGGAATTTCTTCTTTTATATACTGGAATAATCCACTTGTTATTAATCAAACCGAAGAGGGAAGAAAAAGAATGACTGAAAGAAGAGAAATCAATTAGTTATTCATTAAAGTTTAATTTGATTCAACGACCAGAGTTAGATGAGGATATACAACTTGGAGACATCGAACAAAAATTTGTTTATTTGCATCAACTTTTAGAGGGGGTCATTCAAGACTTACTCGAATAACTACTCAATAGAAAATAAGAGCCTTGGTTTCCTCTCATCGAGATCGAGACAGGCAAAAGAGGGATTTTCATCATTTGTGGATCACTCATATAAATGCAATAACTCGCGAGAATTTGGTATCCTATAGTTATAGTCGATTCATACACAATTTGCACAAGAGGCAATTGCTTCTTAATCGTAAAAGGATTTGAACAAAAAGCTTTTAATCTTATACCCTAATAAAATAAAAAAGTTTTCTATTTTGCATATAATATAATTGAATTGTGCGAATATGATAATATCTTTCATCTTTCATGAATTATAAAATCCATTGACTCACGCTTTACAAGATCTTTATTTTCTATTATGAAGTCAATAATTAAAACCTTATATTATAAGGAATTTTTTATTTTTTTGATCTATTGGATAACATACAATTATCCATATACAAGAAAAAAAAATAGAAGAAAGCAATTCTATAGCATTTGGGGATATAGCGTTGTTGTGTTGGACAAAGGATAGCTATACTGATCGATATACTCAAAATACACATTTGGTACAAAATTGACGATCTCACAAACAAAGATGAAATAAAATATCAGTAGTTTTCTATTTATTGATCCCATCTTTCATGAAATCGATTCCTCTTTTTGACTGTACAAGATTCGTGGAGCTCAGCATGTCTGGAAGCACGGGAGAACGCCCTTTTACAGATATTATTACCAGTATCTGATACTGGGTCATTCATAGTATTACTATACCTTCCCTATTCATTGCGGGTTGGTTATTCGTAAGTACGGATTTAGCTTACGATGTGTTCGGAAGTCCTCGACCAAACGAATATTTCACAGAGAGCCGATAGAGCATTCCATTAATAACTGGCCATTTTGATTCTTTGGAACAACTCAATGAATTTAGTAGATCCTTTTAGGAGGCCCCCAATGACCATTGACCAAACCTATCCAATTTTTACAGTGTGATGGTTGGTTGTTCATGGACTAGCAGTACCTACTATTTCTTTTTTGGGGTCAATATCAACAATGCAGTTCATCCAACGATAAACCTAATTTGAATTATAGAACTATGACACAATCAAACTCGAATGAGCAAAATGTTGAGTTGAATCATACCAGTCTATATTGGGGTTTATTACACATTTTTGTACTTGCTATTTTATTTTCCAATTATTTCTTCAATTGAGAGAAAGAGAATAGTAGGAATTCTCTTATCCTATTCGGAAGGATACCATCCTCATAACTATCCATGACTATTTTTGTCTCTAGCATGACCGCTTGATAAAATGTGGAAGAAAGGGGGAAAAATGGCTGAGACTACTGGAAGGATTCCTCTTTGGCTGATAGGTACTGTAACTGTCATTCTTGTGATAGGTTCAATAGGTATTTTCTTCTATGGTTCATATTCTTGGTTGGGTTCATCTCTGTAGTGATTGGATGAACAGGATGTTAGACATGAAAAAGTAAGAACCCAGAGGGTTTAGAACCCTCTGAGTTCTTACTTTTTCATGTCTAAAATCATGTTCATCCGATCACTACAAAGATGTCTAAACCCTTTGAGTTCTTACTTTTTCAGGTGAGATTTTGATATATTCCATAATATACAAATTGGGAAATAATCCAATCAACATAATCAAATTGTAGAAATGACAAAATATTTATTTCTTAATCTTATTTTTTTTTTATTTAGAACTATTTATTCTATTAATATTTAATACTTAAGTTAATTAAATAATTGTGGAAAATACTTTTTCTTGTGAAGATTAAGAAGACTAGCAATACCTCCTAGAAGTATTTGTTTCATGTATCCCATCCTTGCCCTGTATTTTCTTTCTTTTTATTTGTTTGCATTTTATTGTCCATTACTAGGAATGGGATATAAGTAATTAATTCCAGACATCGTGAAAAATAGTATAAACTATTTTTAACAATTTAATGTTAAGGAATCTCTGGATCTAGAAATTCATTTCGTACAATTGAACCTTTTCAAATTGTTTCTTTTTAAGAACCAAAAAAATTTGTGCCAAAATAATAGATTCTAAGAAGAATAAAAGACCTTGAGCGTGTAATGGATCTTGAAGCACTATTTATGCATCTCCCTGACCAGAGCACCCTACATTGGGATTACTTGTTAATGGTTGATCAAGCTTGATGAATTCACCCTCTGAAAAAAGAAGTCTGGTCCTGGAGGTATAATATCAACCACTTGATGTCCGTCTGATGCATCAACTATGTTTATTTCATACCCAATGGTGTAGCCTTATAGACCGTATTGTTACTTTTACTTCCATCAAGATAAATCTGACCGCTCCCTCTGTTCCCACCTACATATATGGGATATTTTAAGAAGTGAATGTCTATTTTCGTAGCTGGGTCGGGAGAAAGAATAGGAAAGATGATTTCACTATATTTTTGACTAGGAACCGGACCTATTACAAGAATATTTTTTTTATTGGGACGATAATTCTAAAAAGACAGATTTCCCATATTTTCTTTCACCTCAGGAGAAATACAATCAGGAGGGGCTAAGTCAAATCCCTCGAGTAAAATAAGAAAAGCCCCCACATTCAATGCCCCTTTTTTACCATTAGCAAGAACTTGTTTCAGTTGCATATCGTAAGGGATTCGAACAACTGCTTCAAATATAGTATTAGGAAGCACAACTCGCAGAACTTTAATACCCACAGGATTATTAGCCAAATGGCAATTGGCACATACAATTCATCCAGTTGCTTCTCGTGGATTTTCATAACCTTGTTGTGCAAAAATGGGATATGCATTTGAAAGAGATGCTCAATTTATTACATATATCATGATCGATACAAAAATGGATTGAGTCATCTGTTCTTTTACCCAAGAAAAAGTATGTCTATTTTGCATGGTCCAATTATTAATTGCGGAATTTCTACAATAAATAAATTAGATAGGTAGCTAGTCTAGTATAGTTCTCTACCCCGAAGTCTACTATTGTATTCGAATAATTGTACTAGAGTAGAGTATAGTATGGGACAAATACCTTGAACAGGTAGAAATAAAAAGAATAAGTAAAATTTGGATTCGAATAAGTAAAATGGAAAATGCTTTCTTTATACACAAAAAAATATTCTCATTTAATTGATACTACGAAACCAAATGAGTTCTTCATCTTTAGTCATTAATTTGTTCATCATTCATGCATTGAATGATAAATAACTACAAGCAAAGGAGATACACAATTTAAATAATAGAAGATCCAATATTTCACAATTGTATCTAGAATAACTGGAAAAGTGTAAATAAGAGTAGATATAATTTGATCATTATGGGCCAATCCAAAATCATTGTAGATCGAACCAATCATTAGTTTCCAACCATGGGTCGAGTGAAATCTGATCATAAATCAGTGACTAAAAGAATCAAAAGAGCCTTTATTGTGTCACTTAAGTTATGGAATAATTCCTGAACCCAAGAATTAAAAATGACAAATTCTTTATTACCCAAAAAAAAACCACTTAGAATAAGAAAACAGATTACATTTGTGGAGAAATGCAAAATGAGATGGAGATGATATTCATCATGTGTTTTGACCAATTCTATTGTTTCCTTGTGTATTCCTAAATGAAGCTCTTGTATGTGTATATCTGGGTACTCTTTTATCATTTCGTCCAATAGGAATAGTTCTTCAAATTGTATGAATTTTTCTAGAACATTTTTCTCTTGAATAGCATTCAAAAATGTTTTAGATTGCATGTTGTTCCACCAGTTAGTAATCCAAGGTTCCAAACTTTTCTTAAATGAGAGAGAGACCCACCAGGGCAAAAATACTACAGATAAAAAATATGGGAAGGAAATCAATGCTTCCTTGTTTTTTTCATTTTTTATCTTTGAAATTGGTAATGAAGTTGCTTCAATATTTGACTATATCTCGTATTTTTCCAAAGTACGAGTTATATAACAAACAAGGCTGTGGATCTATTTCTTTCCATTTTGTGTCAAAATTTAGTCCTTAAATCTATTTAGTCCTTGGATCTATTAGGAATATAAAAAAAGAATCAATATAGTATTTTCAGATATCTCAATATTGAACTAACGAATTTTTTATTACGAAAAAATTTTTGGATATATTTGATAAATCCACACTTAACTTAATGAGGATTAAACTTTTTGACTAGTATAAATAAAAGAATTAAGTTGAATTCTGTACACATACAAAATAGTTTTGGTATACAAAAAATTTCTTCTTCTTCATTTTTTATAGTTCATTTTATTATAGTTAACCCATATACTTTCTCTGCTTTTGGTTTTATTCTATGGGCCGCTGCACCAACGGAATAGGAACATAGAATATAACACATTTTGCTCGAATGGGCATTCTGAAGAAACTTCAATTAAATAAAAGGGGTTAGCAAGTTCTTTTCTTCATGTTGAAAAAATTTTCTTTGGTTCATTCTTCAACATACTTCAATTGGTAAGCACAAGAAATAGGCCAATTCGGCAGCTTTTTGTTCAATTTCCCATGGAGTAAAATTCTCATCAGTATGAGTCAAGGGAATGGCTCCTTGACCTTAGATTTCCATATAAAGGACATGACGAGTATAAATACCTTATTAACTTCCATTCTGATTGATTGGATATCTCTCATAAGGAAGCTAAAGAAAATGCGGCGATTTATTCTAGGAAATCCCCAACGAAAAATACACACTATTTTTTCTTTTCTATTGAATTGGTCATAACCACTACCAACATCCCATGAAATTGTGCACCACAAATAGGAGCTAATGGATAGTCCTGGGATCCCATAGAAAGACATCACAATCCCTTGTGGAAAAAAAAGGATTTGTTGGATGGAAATACGGATATCAGATTTCTACCAAGATAACTGAAAGTTCCAACCACTAATAATCCTAGTGAAGCTAAAAAAAGGATACAGGCCTAGCAAGAATTACTTGTCTTTCGAGAGTCAGTTATAAGTTCTATCCATATATGTTTTGATCGCCAGTTCATACTTACTATATTAGATACATGTGCATTTGATTGGAATTGAGAGAATAACCCAAAATTGACTTTACTTTTCTTGATGCTGAAGTAACTCTCATCAACTAGCACTATTCATATACGAAATGCAACGTTAAAGCATTAGTATTAATTAGCTAGATACGTTAACTTTTATGTAGATATTATCTATCTACGTACAGAACAACATTTAGGTTCAGAAAAAGTCACATATTCTACCATATTACACTAAATAAATATCTGTATTATAATTTAGTCAGTGTTCAAATAAATTGATGAGATTTTGTTCCATCGGATCTAGAAAATTTTATTTCTTTGGACATAAAGAGACAAAGAAGCCATTGCAATTGCCAAAAATACTAGGCCTACTTAGGGCACAAAAAAAGAGGGTAAGTTAAGATCTGTCATACAATGAGTACCTCGATTACTATTTGTACCTCTTATAAATATAAAGAGGCCTTATGATGACTATATCTATTATAACTAATATTAACTAGTTAATAAGTGCAAGGGGTCTAATAGAAAATTAAGTTACTATTCTTTTTTTGTATTTTTATTCAAAGGAAGGAAACCGTGAAGTTGAAATAACTCACTCGGAACACCTTTTAAAGGATTACGTGGTACAATTAGGTCAAATAAGCCCTTATGGAATAAATATTCAGCCACTTGTAAACCATCGGGTATTGTCTTATTCAATGTTTGTTCAATTACTCTTTTACCAGCAAATGAAATGTGGGCATTAGGTTCAGCAATAATGACATTTCCCAACATACCAAAACTTGCCATCGCTCCACTAGTTGTAGGAGATGTAAGGATTGATACATAGAATAATTTTTTATTTGATTGATAATTATATGAGGCAGAAGAGACTTTAGCCATTTGCATCAAGCTCAAATTGGCATATTACCAAACCACGCTTCTATTGCCACGGTCGTGGATATAGGTCTTTTGAGAATACGCCACAATGACCAATGGTTAACGGTGGCTTTGATGGTCAGTTTCACTAGAATAGGTAATAATGAGATCACCATTTTAGGAAATGATGCAGAGATGAGTACTGACATTGATCCACAAGAAGCTCAACAAGCTCTTGAAATAGCTAAAGCTAACTTGAGTAGAGCTGAGGGTAAAAGACAAGCAATTGAGGCGAATGTAGCTCTCAGACGAGCTAGAACACGAATAGAGGCTATCAATGTTATTTCCTCCTAGTCAACAAAATACATCAAAATCTTCAAAAGAATTATTACATTTTGATTCCACCAATTGAACACAATCAAGTCTAATCTAATACAATGAAACCAAAAAAAAGAAGATGGGTAGAAAAACTTAGTAGATACTATTGACTTTAGATACCATTTACTCCACTCTAGTATTTAATAAGTTCTACCTACTATTGGATTTGAACCAATGACTCTTGCCGTATGGAAGCAATACTCTAACCACTGAGTTAAGTAGGTCATTTATCACCACAAAAGACCCATCACTCAGAGGATTATAGATAGAATAATATTTCTAAGCAATTCCAATTTGTTAAAATAGTAAACCAATCACAAAGCTATCATACGATGTGGGATCGTGGACTATCCATCTTGACAAGAAATTATCCATATGTTGAGATATATATGACAAGCATAAGGGCTATAGCTCAGTTAGGTAGAGCACCTCGTTTACACGTGTGCCAATGCTTTTCAAAAGAAGACAATTATACAATGAACATAATTGATCTTATTGAGATGAAAAACCGATGTCTTACTCCACAGATTTGAGGAACAAGAGAACAATAGCCTGACATATACTTTTTTTGGTTTGATTTAGTCCAATTTAGATTTAGTGCAAATTTAAGTGCCAAATAGAAAACCTACCATTGATTTGATAATTGATAGGGTAAATACCCAATCCACATTCAATGCTAGGCATAATGAGTGTCGGGACCTCAAAATCATCTCTTTTCATCCTATGAACTTTAAGGTGTATGAAGTCTCATATTTGACTCTTGCAGAGGAGCGATCGAAACTCCATTTAAGTTAGGTTGATATAGGCCGGAGGCAAACCTAAGTCAAAGTGATCCTTCTTTAAGAGACTATAGTATTGCTCCTAAATCCGAATTCAAATAATCAATCTGAATCAGAGCACACGAAGCCATCTTATTATCTTTTTATCTTCTTGTGAAGAAAAAATATGGTGGGCTAACTGATCTTTACATCAATTGATGAAAGAGCCCAATGCAACAAAATGCATGTTGGGTCTTTGAAATAGTTCGAATCATTTTGATAACATAATAATAAGTTTGATCTGTTTTACCAAGAAGGTCTACGATACAAATCTATATAGCCCTAATAGATTGTATTTTTGTATAGATATTCTATTTGAGTTTATAATAGTTTTCATCTCCTTATTTTATTTATGGATAGACTGACCGATCAGTCGATCTATAGAAATGAAAGCATTACGTAGTTACGTAGTATTGGGACAAAAAAAATATAATCCACTCTAACGGATCATATTGGTATTTGTCAAATCTGTCATAACCTAAGATGTCCATACTTATTTATTTTTATTAATCCTCATGGATTAATTTCTTTTCCTCTCCACAATCAAAGAGTTAGTGATACATTTGATTTTCTGGTATACTCAATCCCAGTCAATTTATGAAGTGAAAATCATGACATGATCAATCCTGTCTAGAAACTCTAGCCCAACCCAACCAAATTTAATCCTAAGTCACATGGATTGAGACCTATTCTTAGTCTTGTATTTGTAGAAGTCCCTTGACTAATTACTTTTTGTCAGAACCTCCATTGAATTGATTATTTTACAGATAATGAATCGGCCCTAAATGTATCAGCCTCTCTTCAACTATATTCTATGCTACGAGTTGGATTGGGGATTTAATTTGTTGCATCATTCAATAATTTATGGTTCTATATATTTATTTATAATAGATATTCATTGTTCTTATAATCCTTATACCTTAATAATACTTATATTATAATAATAAATAATATTATAGTTCTATTTTTTATTTTTTCTTAGTTTATTAGTGTTTACTATTTCATTAGAAATGGTAAGCGATACTCCGTTGGATGAATCTTTAAATAAGACATGCCTATCGTACAACAAACAAACTCTAAGCTATGTAGTTTGACTCGATCAAAATCAATTCTTGTTTTGACTAAGAAATTCTATAGATGAATTGATGATCCCAATCTGAAATCGAGTAATTCAACATATTCTAGATTAATTCATCCGATTAATTCATTTTTCAAAAGATCAATCAGACTTTGGAATCAATGATTTGATCATTAAATATTCGATTCTTCCTTCAACTTCCAACTTTGGTTGGAATAGATTCCTAATTGACTTTGCATTTTTTTCATATCATATATATTCAATTCATTTCATATATAATGTCATATACATATATATCATATATATATATATATATATATATATAATGCAATTAGTTCATGATTAATTGTTTGATATGTCAGTATGTGTACGCACATATTGGGTATATAGAGTTCCCCTTTTCATAATTTTGATGGATGGATTCCAACTACTAACATAACGTAATCAATTCCATTCGTTAGAATAGCTTCCATTGAGTCTCTGCACCTATCCTTTTTTGATTTTTGATTCTAGTTTTTTTGATAAACCAAACCTTTTCAAATCTCAAATAAAGATTTGGCTCAGGATTGCCCATTTTTAATTCAAGGGTTTCTCTGAATTTGGAAGATAGCACTTAGTAGGTTTCCATACCAGGCTCAATTCAATCAAGTCTGTAGCATCTACCAATTTCGCCATATCCCCCTTTCTACTTCTTTGATTTATCTTGAAATAGTTGAATTCATTAGATAATGATTCTTATATTGTATTGGAAATGTGTATATTGCTATTTTATTTTTCTCCACCCTCTATTATTTCATCTTTATTGGATAAACTATATTTGTTTCAATTAGAACCGATTCTATTATTGATATATTTGCAATTCAATATGGATACATATATCCCAGATATATATGCTTTCCCCCTCTTTCATTTTTAGGGCACGATTTGCAATACTAGAACAGTCAATATTCATTCTTTCTTATCTCCTATGTTTCTAAATGAAACCAGAAGAATACCTCATTATTGTATTTTTATTCTCCTTTTCTTATTCTTTTCTAATTTGAGAACCGATAGAGTAGTTAATATAATTAATATAGTTTGCTATAATTGCTCTAAAAAATAATTCTATTTTTTTCTAGTCAAAATTTCAAGTTTGATAATATCATGTCATGATATTTTATTTTAATCATATAAAATATATATTAAATTGTTTTGAATATTTAATTGTTTAATAATTTATTTAATAATATAATACTAAATGAAAAAAATCATAATATAATACTAAATCAAATTATACTTATAAATACCTATTAAATACTTATAAAGTACTTATTAAATACTTATATTATAGTGATAGTTATTAGATAGTTAAAGTTCATTTACTAAATTAAAATTCTAAATGAATTTGAGTATTTTAGTATTCAATTATGAATTTATTAATAGCTAACTAAGATCAGGTGCTTTATAGAATTCCTATACATTTTTGTTATGCGAGCCCGCTTAGCTTAGAGGTTAGAGCATTGCATTTATAATGCGATGGTTATCGGTTGGACTCCGATAG
Organism: Trichopus zeylanicus subsp. travancoricus; assembly: GCA_005019695.1. Lineage (NCBI taxonomy): Eukaryota > Viridiplantae > Streptophyta > Magnoliopsida > Dioscoreales > Dioscoreaceae > Trichopus > Trichopus zeylanicus. Next base: position 467,475 of record RXID01014236.1, read on the forward strand.
CTAGCTTTTTCTCTATTTATTTTTTTCCATGATTGACAATCCTCCTTCTCCATTTCCCCAAATGTTGGGTCGCCAATCGGATCTATTATTTGGTGATAACTTGTAACTAGAAATCCAAAAATATAAAATGGAGGAATTAGATTTGTATAGAACAAATCGAAAGACGGAGTCTAAATTTCTTAGTATATACATTATTTCCTATATATACAAAAAATTCCATTCTACTTTATTTGATTTGTAGTATGTCAATAGTTGTTTGTAGTACTTCAATAAATCCATTTTAGCTTTATGTTGTTTCTCGTTTAGTTCAGTCTTAATTTTGATATATTATGTAATGTAATATGAAGAAATAAAATGTCAATAAAATAAAAAAAAAGTCATTTTTTTATGACTCATTACCGAGGACCTCGTTTCAAAAAAAATACACCATCTGAGGGCTTTACCAGGACTAACTAGTAAAAAGCCCAGATCTGGAAGTGATCTTAAAAACCAATCACGTTCTGGGAAAAGATCACAATATCGTATTCATCTAGAAGAAAAAATAGAAATTAAATTTTCATTATGGTTTGATAGAATGACAATTACTTAGATATGTAGATATCGCTAGAAAAGCCAAAGGGTCAATGGGTCAAGTTTTATTACAACTACTTGAGATGTGTTTGGATAACATCCTTTTTCGATTGGGTATGGCTTCGACTATTCCCGGAGCCAGGCAATTAGTTAATCATAGACATATTTTAGTTAATAATCGTATAGTGGATATACCAAGTTATCGTTGCAAGCCCAGAGATATTATTACTACGAAGAATAAACAAAGATCGAAAGCTCTGATTCAAAATTCTATGGAATCGCCCCCCCATGAAGAATTGCCAAAACATTTGACTATTGACTTATTCCAATATAAAGGATTAGTAAATCAAATAATAGATAGTAAATCGATCGGTTTGAAAATAAATGAGTTGCTAGTCATAGAATATTTTTCCCATAAGACTTGAACCTAACAAAAATAACAAGGAAAGGTTCAGACAATTTTGCACTCTTTCCGATATTTATATTTGTATTTTACGTATCAAACAAACTAATGTAATTAGGAATAGAGATTCTATATGAAATAGAAATAAGAGTCTTAGTGTTGGAATAAGGATATTGATTCTTATTATATTTGATATATTGTAGGCGATAACATTGGTGAATTAACATAAATAAATGGAAAGAGAGGGATTCGAACCCTCGGTAATCAAAAGCCTACATAGTAGTTCCAATGCTACGCCTTGAACCACTCGGCCATCTCTCCTACATAATATAGTCTTATTATTGACCAAAAATAGAAACTGAATAAATAGTGAGTCATTCATATTATTGCAATATAGGTTCAACTAATCAATGGTTCCATAAGAATAAAAAAAATCTTTGTCTTGGTTATTCAACTTTGACGAAATAGTAATAGTTCTATTCAATAGTAATAGTTCTGTTCATTGGTATACTATATAAATAATAAATAATTTCATAATTGGGATAAAATCCAATCTGATTTAAATATTTCATATCTCTCCTTACCAAAAACATAATTTTAATTTATAATTTGAGTGAAGGGTTCATATTTTTTTTAGAACTAAATTTGTTTGTTTGTTTTTATGTTATCCTATACTGTAGAATTCCTTTGTTTGTGGGATCATTACCTTTCAGGGTAATGGGAAAAATTATAGAATATATTGCTAATTAATTATGCCTAGATCTCGGATAAATGGAAATTTTATTGATAAGACCTCTTCAATTGTAGCCAATATCTTATTACGAATAATTCTGACAATTTCGGGAGAAAAAAAGACATTTACTTATTACAGAGATGATCCAATTTGATTCTTTTTTCTTGTTTTTCTAGCCCTCTTAGTCTTACAAAAAGGGGTGTGGTTCGAGATGGAAAGAAACAAATTATTGAAATAAACCTACGTTTGGTGAAGGTGAAGTTGGGAGATAGAATAATTCCTTCTCTCGTGTATTCTAGGGAAATGTAGCCTCAAATGCTTCAATTGCCAAATTTAGTATTGAGTGAAATGGTATCCCTATAGGTTATGTATTGCAGGTCAATTCTACTTCACTAGTACCCATAGGCAGCATAGGGAAAGAAGCACTACACTTACGAATCAACAAGATGAAAACTTTGTTATAAATTATCCCTTTACTTATTGCTATTGGGACTAAGAAGAATGGTTAGGACAATAAACATCCATCTCATTCATACTTTGGATATCCATATAACCATCAAAGATTGTTGAAGTGACTAATTCTTGAAAATAGGGGGTGTTGGGGACAAGAAATTGTTGGAATTACCATTTCTATATAGAACTAGATTGGTGTTAAGAAAGAAAAACCTCTTACCTTACAGGGAGGCTGGCTAGAGATTTCTTGTAAAAATACTAGCCCCTGCCAATTCATAATATAATGAGGATAGTCAAATTTGGATTCCATAGATTACTTAGTACTATGCACTGAAGGAAGGAGTCGTATGAAATGAAAATCTCACGTACGATTCTGGAACGGAGATTTTTTGAATAGAATGAATGACCATAATGGATGTCCGCTCAATCTGAAGGAAGTTATATGGAAGCTTTACAAAATTATTATGAAGCTACGCGACCCGAAATTGATCCCTATGATCGAAGTTGTATACTCTATAACATAGGCCTTATACACACAAGTAACAGAGAACATATGGAGGCTTTGGAATATTATTTCTAGGCACTAAACAAAATCCATTCTTACCACAAGCTTTTAATAATATGGCCATGATCTATCATTATGTGTGGCTATCTCCACTATAGAAAGAAGGAAAAAAAGATCAAATTGGCTAGTAAAGTAAATACTACAAAAAAGGCTTTCTACATATGCATCGTCCAACGAAACGATTTTTCTTAGTTATAGTAAGGAGAGAGACTTCACAAGAACCAAAATATGAAGAAATAGATATGCCTATATACTATTGCCTATATACTATATTCTATGGGTAAAGGATCAAATTGATAGACAAAGCACTGTAAAGATCAATTGGCTAGCTATTGGATCAATACGGTTAAGAATTGCTTACTTATATTTTAAGATATGAGAAGTAATCAACTTATGTAATAAAGTCGATCCACTAAGGTAGAAGATATTGAGCAGTGGTGTAGTGTCAGATCCCAAAGATAGGAAGTTCTTTTTTCTTATGGAGGGAAAGTCCTTTTCAGAGATTCTATATAAATTTCATATATGAAAACAAGATAGTGCCCTTTTAGAAAAAATCTAATGTAATGAGATAAGGAAATATCTCTATGCTTCATTCTTCGGAAGGGGGGGAGAAAAGATAAAACAAATTTTTGACTAAGAAAATTAGAGTTTGAAACTTAGTTAATTAACTTTGTCTGCTTAGTTGTGGTTAACCCCCCTCCTTTTCTTTTGTTAAGGGGGGGGGGTTCATTTCTTAAAAATCTAATACAATTAGTATAGATTAAAATGGGACACCAAAAGAATCAATTGCTGAGCCGTATGAGGTAGGAAACTCTCAAGTATGGTTCTAAGGAAAGGAATTTACTCACCTATTCCAACCAGGGAGAACAGGCCATTCTAGGGGTGATTCTAAAATCGCAAAAGCTTGGTTCAATTAAGCTACTGAGTATTGAAAATAGGCTATAGCGCTTACCCTAAATAATTATATTGAAGCACATAATTGGTTAAAGATTACGAGGCATTTAGAATTGGAATAAAATTTGTAATTCATTACAATTGATTGTTGGATCTATTAATTAATTAAAATAGATCATACATATCCTATGATAAGCTCCAATTAGAAATTTCATTATATCTCTTACTTCTAAAATCATTATTCTATTATATCTTATATGGATAAAGGAGATACAGGTACAGAAAACTAATCTAATAAAGGAAAGAATACCTTTGAATGACTAAATATAAATATCGAAATGAATCCTATTAATTCTAATGAATTATTTTTTTATTTTTAATGTAATGTAATATAGTACCATAATTAAGATATTATATTCCATGGAATTAGATACATATGGGCATTTACACATTCAGATAGAAATATATTAGTCTAGGTTAGGTTGCACAAAAAATAGTTTTTTCATCACACTAAGAAAGGGTTTTATGGGAAAAGGTTTTACAAGATTTTAAATTGTCCATTAGGCAACTAATCGTTATGTCATAATAGATCCAAACACTTGCCCCAGATCGACTTGGATATCATAATTGCTTTAGTAAAAAACTAAATAGATGGATGGGAGATAGGAAGAAAAAAGGGACTAATCATAAATTAAATAAAATATCCATCTTTTAGAGGTTCACTAAAAATCTGACTATTGGTGGGTCTCTTTGTATGTGTTGTCTAGAAAGAGGACTTAATGATTATTCGTTCACCAGAACCAGAAGTAAAAATTGTTGTAGATAGGGATCCTATAAAAATGTCTTTCAAAGAATGGGCCTGACCCGGCCATTTCTCAAGAACAATAGCTAAGGGTCATACCAGTGATTTAGAGGAGATCTCTTGAAAAGTATTTAGTGCTCATTTCGGTTAACTCTCCATTGTCTTTCTTTGGCTGAGTGGCATGTACTTCCACAGTGCCTATTTTTCCAATTATGAAGCATGGCTAAGTGATCCTACTTATATTGGACCCAGTGCGCAGGTGGTTTGGCCAATAGTAGGTCAAGAAATATTGAATGGTGATGTCGGTGGGGGCTTCCGGGGAATACAAATAACCTCCGCTTTTTTTCAGATTTGGTGAGCATCTGAAATAACTAGTGAATTACAACTCTATTGTACCGCAATTGGTACGTTGGTCTTTGCATCCTTAATGCTTTTTGTAGGTTGGTTCGATTATCACAAAGCAATGCCAAAATTGGCTTGGTTCCAAGATGTAGAATCTATGTTGAATCACCACTTAGCGTGGTTACTAGGACTTGGGTCTCTTTCTTGGGCAGGACACCAAATCCATGTATCTTTACCTATTAACCAATTTCTCAATGCTGGAGTTGATCCTAAATAGATACCACATGAATTTATCTTGAATCAGGATCTTTTTATTCAACTTTATCCCAGTTTTGCTGAGGGAGCAACCCCCTTTTTCACCTTGAATTGGTCAAAATACGCAGAATTTTTGAGTTTCGTGGAGGATTAGATCCAATAATTGGAGGTCTGTGGCTAAGCTATATAGCACATCATCATTTAACAATTGCAATTCTTTTCTTGATCGCCAGTCATATGTATAGGACCAACTGGGGTATTGGCCATGGCCTTAATGACATTTTAGAAACCCATAAAGGTCCATTTATAGGCCAGGCTCATAGGGGCCTTTAGGAAATCCTAACAATGTCATGGGATGCTCAATTAGCTCTTAACCTAGCTATGTTAGGTTCTTTAACCATGGTTGTAGCTAACCATATGTATTCCATTCCCCCCTATCCATACTTAGCTATTGACTATGGTACACAACTTTTTCTGTTCACACATCATATGTGGATTGGTGGATTTCCCATAGTTGGTGCTGCTGCACATGTGGCTAGTTTTATGGTAAGAGATTACGATACAATTACTCGATACAATGATCTATTAGATTGTGTCTTTAGGCATCATGATGCAATCATATCACATCTTAACTGGGCATGTATATTTCTAGGGTTTCATAGTTTTGTCTTATATATTCATAACGATACCATGAGTGCTTTAGGGCATCCCCAAGATATGTTTTCAGATACCGCTATACAACTCTAACCCATCTTTGCTCAATGGGTACAAAACACCCATGCTTTAGTGCTGGGTGTAACAGCTCCTAGTGTAACAACAAGTACCAGCTTAACTTAGGGAGGTGATGAATTAGTAGCAATAGGTGGCAAAGTAGCTTTGTTACTTATTCCATTAGGAACCACAAACTTTTTGGTCCATTACATTCATGCATTTATGATCCATGTGACTGTATTGATACTACTGAAAGGCGTTCTATTTGCTTGCAGTTCCCATTTGTTACCTAATAAAGCAAATCTTGGTTTTCATTTCCCTTATGATGGGCCTAGAAGAGGAGGAACATGTCAAGTATCTGCCTAGGATCATGTCTTCTTAGGTCTATTCTAGATGTACAATGCAATTTCGGTAGTAATTTTCCATTTCAATTGGAAAATGCAATCAAATGTTTTGGGCACTATAAGTGATCAAGGAGTGGTAACCCATATCACAGGAGGAAACTTTGCACAAAGTTCCATTACTATTAATGGGTGGTTATGAGATTTCTTATGGGCACAGGCATCTCAGGTAATTCAGTCTTATGGTTCTTCATTATCTACATATGGTCTTTTTTTCTTAGGTGCTCATTTTTTCTGGGCTTTCAGTTTAATGTTTCTATTTAGTGGTCATGGTTATTGGCAAGAACTCATTGAATCTATCATTTGGGCTCATAACAAATTAAAAGTTGCTCCTACTACTCAGCCTAGAGCCTTGAGCATTGTATAAGGACGCGCTATAGGAGTAACCCATTACCTTCTGGGTGGAATTGCCACAACATAGGCATTCTTCTTAGCAAGAATTATTGCAGTAGGATAATGGCTAGGAGGATTTGAAAGGCATTATGGCATTAAGATTTTCAAGGTTTAGCTTAGGACCCCACTACTCATCGTATTTGGTTTGGTATTGCTACCACACATGACTTCAAAAGTCATGATGATATTACTGAGGAACATCTTTATCAAAACATTTTTGCTTCTCACTTTGGACAGTTGGCAATAATCTTTATGTGGATGTCCAGAAATCTATTTCATGTAGCTTGGCAAGGAAATTTGGAGTCATGGATACAGGACCCTTTGCATGTAAGACTTATTGCTCATGCAATTTGGGATCCTTATTTTGGTCAACCCACCATAGAGGCCTTTACTTGGGGAGGTGCTATCCGCCTCGTGAATATTTCTTATTCTGGTCTTTATCAGTGGTGGTATACAATTGGATTACGCACCAATAAAGATCTTTATACTGGAGCTCTTTTTCTATTATGTCTTTCTAGTATATCTTTAATAGCTGGTTGGTTACACCTACAACCAAAATGGAGACTGAGCATTTCGTGGTTTAAAAATGCCAAATCTTGTCTCAATCATCATTTGTCAGGACTTTTTGGGCTAAGTTCTTTGGCTTGGGCAGGACATTTAGTTCATGTCACTATTCTCGGATCTAGGGGGGAGTATGTCAGATGGAATAATTTCTTAAACATATTACCACATCCCCAATGATTGGAACCACTTTTTACCAGTCAGTGGAATCTTTATGCGCAAAACCCTGATTCCAGCAATCATTTATTTGGTACCTCCAAGGGGGCAGGAACTCCCATTCTAACCCTTCTTGGAGGATTCCATCCACAAACGCAAAGTTTATGGCTGACCGATATTGCTCATCATCATTTAGCTATTGCATTTCTTTTTCTCATTGCTGGTCATATGTATAGAACTAACTTCGGGATTGGGCACAATATCAAAGATCTTTTAGAAGCACATATTCCCTCAGGGGGTCGATTAGAACATGGGCATAAGGGCCTTTATGACACAATCAACAATTTGATTCATTTTCAATTAGGTCTTGCTCTAGCCTCTTTAGGGGTTATTACTTCTTTGGTAGCTCAACACATGTACTCTTTGCCTTCTTATGCATTCATAGCACAAGACTTTGCTACTCAAGCTACGTTATATACTCATCACCAATACATCGCAGGATTCATCATGACGGAAGCCTTTGCTCATGGAGCTATATTCTTCATTAGATATTATAATCTGGAATAGAATGAGGATAATGTATTATCAAGAATGTTAGACCATAAAGAAGCTATCATATCTCATTTAAGTTGGGCCAGCCTGTTTTTGGGATTCCATACTTTGGGACTTTATGTTCATAATGATGTCATGCTCACTTTTGGTACTCTAGAAAAACAAATCTTGATCGAACCCATATTTTCCCAATGGATACAATCTACTCATGGTAAGACTTTGTATGGGTTCGATGTACTCTTATCTTCAACGAATAGCCCAACATTCAATGCGGGTCGAAACATATGGTTATCAGCCTAGTTGAATGCTATTAATGAGAATAGTAATTCACTCTTCTTAACAATAGGTCCTAGAGATTTCTTGGTCCATCATGCAATTCTCTTGGTTTGCACACAACTACATTGATTTTAGTAAAAGGTGCTTGAGATGCACGTGATTCTAAGCTAATGTCACATAAAAAGGATTTTGGTTATAGTTTTCCTTGCGACAGCCCAGGACGTGGTGGTACTTGTGATATTTCTAGTTGGGACACATTTTATTTGGCAGTTTTCTGGATGTTAAATACCATTGGATGGGTGACTTTTTATTGGCATTGGAAACACATCACATTATGGCAGGGTAGCCTTTCACAATTTAATGAATCCTCCACTTATTTGATGGGATGGTTAAGAGATTATCTATGGTTGAACTCTTCACAACTTATCAATGGATATAATCCTTTTGGTATGAATAGTTTATCTGTGTGGGCATGGATATTTTTATTTGGACATCTTGTTTGGGCTATTGGATTTATGTTCTTAATTTCTTGGCATGGATATTGGCAAGAATTGATTGAAACTTTAGCATGGGCTCATGAATGCACACCTTTGGCTACTTTGATTCGGTGGAGAGATAAGCCAGTGGCTCTTTCCATTGTCCAAGCAAGATTGGTTGGATTAGCTCACTTCTCTATAGGTTATATATTTACTTATGCAGCTTTCTTGATTGCCTCTACATCTGGAAAATTTGGTTAATTTAGTTTTATTTATTTTTATGTACTGTATCAGCAACAATCTCATTTCTTTCAATAGAGAGGGAGGGAGATCGACCTTCTTCTATTTTATTTTACATCTAGGACCCAAACTCTATCATTAATAATAATAGGAACTGAACATTATAGCAAAAAAGTTTGATCTATAGGGGGAAGAAATGGCATAAACTGGAACAGAAATATCATTTGATTCATCGATATTCAAAAAAATAAATACGCAAAGTTCTATCATTGAGTGATAAATGGGAAATTAATAGACATTTGCAATCCCCACCATGTAATAGTGCACCTATACATCTTCATCGATGCTATTTTTTGACTGGAAGACCTAGAGGTAACTATCGAGATTTTGGGTTATCCGGACACATACTTCGAGAGATGGTTCATGAATCTTTGTTATCGAGCACAATAAGATCAAGTTGGTAAAGGTAAAAATAGCATTTCATATTTGTATAGATCTCTATGATCATAGATCATAGAGGGGCCCTCTTTACCATTCAATATAAATAGACTATTCTATTTGTATAGATATGGTAGAGAGGCATATCTAATCTTTCTTCATCTATTAGTTCCCAATTCTTTAGCATGGAGTAGAGCAATTTGGTAGCTTGCAAGACTCATAACCTTGAAGTCACGGGTTCAAATCCTGTCTTCGCAACATTTTTTGTTTGGATGGGAGATAAAAAGGAGGAAGATAGAACTATGATACAATCGTAGTCAACTATACCAAATTTTTTCTTAAATTAAAGTTTTATTAAGAAGTATATTACTTCACTATGGGTGGATAGCAGGGATCAAACCTGCATCTTCTCCTTGGCAAAGAGAAATTTTACCATTTGACCATATCCGCATTTTCTTCCTTTCTGATACATATGCATATGTCCACGCATATATGATATATCATATATGCATCTGGATCATATTTGCACAGGGCTAGATACTCAGATACTTTAGATTGAATCTTAATATTTTTCACAATACTTTTTAAAAAAGTAGTGGCATTTTTGGATCCAAAGAAATTCAAGAAATAAGAGAATTAAGGATAGCTACTAGAAAGACTAATCCAATCCATAATGATGTCCCTAAAAATACAACATTTTTGTTACTTGACCAGCCATCAGAAAAAGTAAATACAATGGGTACACTAATTAGTAAGATTGATGGAGTCACAATTAATGCAAAAACTACTAATTGGAAAGCAATAGTCATTTTTGTAATTCTCCAAGTTACCAACAAATGAACTATAAACTATACCATTTCATTTGATCCCTCGCTTAGTAAAATCATGTAGGGATTCGACCACAAATCAATTGATTCTTTATAACTTATTATGCTTTATTTTAATTTTTTTATTTGAGCATATGGTTAGGGGGAGTTATTATTTACTCCACAAACAGACATAGTGGATTATGTGTATATGCATACATGTGTATATACAGTATATAGATAAATATATTGAAATATAGATTCACATCTGGGATGTTTCTACAGTATAGATAGTTAGTGTATCACCTCATATGATTATGTTCTATTCATAGTAATAAAATACAGATTACCCTTCAGAGAGATGGCTGAGTGGTTGATAGCTCTGGTCTTGAAAACTGGTATAGTTTTGAACAAAGAGCTATCGGGGGTTCGAATCCTCCTCTCTCCTTTTGTTTTTGTTTGTTGAATAAATTTATTTCTTTATTCATTTGGTCTGGCCCACTATCATAAAAGGGAATAGCTCAGCTATCTCACTTAGTTGAGCCAGAACCGAAAAAAGCAGAATGAATATATATATAAGTATAAGAAAATCTTAGCTAAAAAATCTTAGCTAGGTCATAGAAAGAACAGGTTCCAAATCAGGACCAATTCCTTTTTCAAATCCTGATGCAACTACACGAACCCTTCCTGCATGCCAAAAATGACCCACATATAGGAAAAATCCTAGAACAAAATGAGAGGTAGCCAACCAACTTCTAGGAGAGATATAATTGACTACATTGATCTCGGTAGCAACGCCACCAACAAAATTTAAAGAACTTAAAGGAGCATGGGTCATATATTCTGCCAAATGTCATTCTTGCCAAGGTTGTATGTCTTTTTCTAGCCGATCCAAGTCCAAACCATTGGGACCTCTTAGAGCTTCCAACCAAGGAGCATGGAGATCCCAAAAACCCATAGTTCCCCCCCAAAAATAACCCCTCCAGTCGGAGACCGCATTAGATATTTACTTAAACTAGTAGGTCCTTGGGCAGATCCCACATTAGCCCCAAGACGTTGGTCTCTAACTAGAAAAGTAAATGCCTGAGCTTGAGCAGCTTCTAGTTTGGTGGATCCGTAAAATTTACTAGGATAGGCAGTATTATTGAACCAGATGAAACAACAAGCGATGAAACCAAAGACAGATAAAGCACCTAAATTATAAGACAAGTAAGCTTCTCTAGACCATACAAATGCACAGTGAGCCCATGCAACGGGTTTGGTTAAGATATGCCAAATTGCGCCAAGTATACAAATGGAACCTAACCATACATGCCCTCCAATTATGTCTTTCTAAATCATCCACACTAACAATCCAGCCTTCTCCCCCAAAAGGGGAATTTAATTAATAACCAAATATACTGCTTGGACTAAGGGTCAAGTTGGTAATTTTTCTTACATCTCCTCCCCCTGGTGCCCAGGTATCATATACGCCACCAAAAGAAAGAGCCTTGAGTACTAGAAGAAAAGCACCTATACATAATAAAATTAAGTGAATACCTAAAATTGTAGTCATTTTATTTCTATCTTTCCATACATAACCAAAGAATGGAAAGGATTCTTCAAGAGTTTCAGGTCCAAGAAGTGCATGATAAATACCACCAAAGCCTAAGACTGTAGAAGAAATTAAGTGAAGTATTCCAGATACAAAGTAGGGAAATGTGTCTGTAACTTCCTCCCCCCTCTCCCCCCGGACTTACTCCCCAACCCAGAGTAGCTAAGTGCAAAAGTAAAATCAACCCAACCCCTATTCATACATGGGTTTCTCTGGTATGAAATGAGTCACTTCACATAGGTTCATTGCTTCGGCCCAGAATATAATTAATCCGGCATGGGCTATGTGAGCCCCAAGTAGTTTCTTCGTCATGACCAGGTAAAGCTAAAGTTCCATTAAAGAGCATTTCCACGGAGTAGAACCTCCTCAAGGAATATAAGGTTTTCATGAGGCTGATCTTGTGCCGTCATCCAAGCACGAATACCTTCATTTAAGAGAATATTTTTGGTGTAGAAAGTCTCAAATTTAGGATCTTCTGCTGCACAGATTTCTTGGGAAATGAAATCATAGGCACGTAATTCAGAGCCAAATCGACTACCCCAAGAGCACTCATCCATAAACTGGTTACTGGTACAAATAACATAAAGAAATGTAACCAACATTTATTGAAAAAAGCAACCCCAAATATTTGGGGCCAAAAGCGGTTAGCAGTCACCATTGAATAAGTCTCTTCAGCTTGAGTTGGGTTAAAAGCACGGAATGTATTTGCACCGTCACCATCTTCAAACAAAGTATTTTCTATGGCAGCGTCATGAATAGCGCATAGCAAAGCGGTGCCTAATACTCTGGCACTCCCATCATATGAAATGGGTTCAATGTCCAATTATGAAACCCATGGAAAAAGAGGATGAATCAAAATATAGCTGCTACACCAAGACTGGGCACAAAGAACCAACCAGATTGACACAGTGGATAAATTAGGAATACAGAAACAAAAATAACAATTGGAGTAGAGAATGCGATTGCATTATAAGGTCATAATTGAATAGATTGAGCAAGTTCAAATTGGCGTAACATGAAACCTATTAGTCTGAAAATACCATGGAGAGCAACAAAAGTCCACAAGCCGCCTAATTGACACCAATGAGTAAAATTTCCTTGTGCCTCACAACCCCATAGTAGCAACAGAGAGTGCACTAAACTATTCGCAGGAGTAGAAACTGCAGCGGTTAAGAAATTACAACCTTTCAAATAGGAACTGGCCAATCCATGGGTATACCACGAAGTTACAAAAGTTGTACCCGTAAACCAACCTCCTAAAGTGAAATAAGCACAAGGAAAGAGCAATAGACCGAACCAACCTACAAAAATGAAATGGTCCCTCCATAACCAATCATCCATAATATCAAATAAATCCTTTTCATCTTTGGTAATTCTACCAAGGGCTATAGTCATAGTGATCCTCCTATTCAATTACTTCAACCATTTTCGAACACCTCATATCATTTTTGGGGCATACAATAGTTCAATTGTCTATGGGCAATTCCTTGTTCAATGCCTTTTAAGATAGGTTTGGAAGATACAAATTCTTCTTTTCTATTGGAACACATAGCAACCTAGCTAAATCCATGAGTTCGATTTGATTAGACCTTACTATTTCCATTTTTATCCCATTCTTAACTTAATAAAATAAGTTAATAAGAATACAAATTTGAACCTCAAATTGTCCTATGACTCATACCACTTAGTATATTTTTTATGTAAGGGGCAAAAAAAAGAAAATTCCTTATTTTTTGCTTGCCCCTAAATTTAATATTAATATTAAATAATAGTAGACAGGAAATGAAAGCCCTTTTCTCTTCTTACATTTGTTCGCTATTGCATTTTTGCAATAAAAAAATTGAATATATAATTCTGGAATCAAATAAAAATATTGCAAAAGAGATTTTTAAAATATTTATCTGTAGCGAAAAAGAATAATGATTTTTTCCTATGGAAAAGCATCCAGTAACAAAAAGATAAAATCGGAAAAATATTAACAAATTTTTGTGTGGTCCAAGGAAAAGGAAATAAATAAAATCCACTTCTACGATTTAATGTATATCGAATTTAAATATCAAAATAGCTGATATAGTCATGATTTAATGGGTCAGATCCACTTACTTTTTTGATTCAAAATTCTATGGCGGGTTTGATAGGAACAATTAGGAATACTTTGGTTTTGTGATTAATAATCAGGATTGGATATCTAGAATAATTTTTATGTCCCAAGATAATTTGAATAATGAGACATGAAGAGGACTAATATGTTACTACAGGGTATGCTCAGTATAATTATTAATTACTAATTGTTCAACTTTGTACCTATATCTTTCAATAATAAGAATTGATTATAATAATATAGTAGTTATTTTTTAGAGATATCAACTTCTATTCTCTGTGGAAAAATGAAGATTAAAGATTAAGCTTGAGTTTAGTGGAAAAAGCCCTTTATCAGATTTGAACCGATGGCTTACACCTTACCATGGCATTACTCTACCATTGAGTTAAAAGGGCCTATTCTTTTTTAATTCATGAATTAGCCATCTTCAATTATGAGTTTACTGCATATATCTATATATGTACATATATAGATACTCATTCAAGAACAAAAAATTGGGAGTTGCCTAGTAGTAATTGGTAATTGGGTATTAATATTTAACATTATTAATATTATTATTTAATAGAATTGTATTTAAATAAATAAATGATATTTAATTAAATAAATAAAATAAATGTAGTGAATTGTTTGAACACCGATCTCACTTGTAATCAATCAGAACAAGATTGACTTGATCGATACATGAACCAATCTGACATCAACATAAAAAAATGCAAGATATTTTTATTGAATCATGTGATGATGGAATTCAATTCATACCCTGAACCAAATTTTTTAAATATAAAAAAGAAAATTCTTACTCTTGCTATATTATCATCCTAAAAATAGGAAAAACTCTTCGGATTCGGATCTAGTCATTACATTAGATTATATTGACAATTCCAAAAAATTGTTCATACTATCATCGTAGTATGATGGTGGTCGGGCCGATATGCCCCTGTCGTCTAGTAGTTCAGGACATCTCTCTTTCAAGGAGGTAGCGGGGATTCGACTTCCCCTAGGGGTATGGTACTACAAAAGGAAGTTGATCATGGATTAGATTATCAGTAAGCCTAGAATTAATTCTTCTTGGGTCGATGCCCGACTGGTTAATGGGGACAGACTATAAATTCATTGGCGATATGTCTATGCTGGTTCAAATCCAGCTCGGCCCAAAAATTCATCATCCCACGAGTACGATATAACCTTTAGAAGTGTTCAATACGTAGACTAATACGTAGAAATAAAGAGAAAGAATCCATTTTTTTTCTCTATCCATATGTTTTTCTCATCCATTTTGATCTTTCTAACTATCTAGATTGATGATCCTTAAGCATTAAGAATATGTATGCCATCACAGACCTCACCGAGATTGTAGTTCAATTAGTTAGAGCACCGCCCTATCAAGGCTGAAGCTACGGGTTCGAGCCCCATCAATCCTGAACTAGGACCATTATCACTCTATTTTATGTGAAAAGAAAAAGGAGACAGGTATCAAAATATAATTCCTGCCAATCTTTATTTCTTTTGTTTTTTATCATCAGACAAATACAAGTGGTAGTATTAATATTAAATTAAGTATAGTAAGCGATACATGTTTGACTTTCTTTTTTGATTGTTCTTGATCAATGAAATGTAATAGAATGCCGATAATTTTAGCATAGTAGGAGTAAATACACAAATTGTATTGATTTATTGTACGATAGAGAATGTATTTACCATAATTACCTCGGTAGAGTATTTTTCGAATTAAATCACACTTTTTCTAGCTTAGCTCCGACTTTCTTTGTGTTTTCTCAATTACTAATTGGAAATAATCTAATTTCATTTTCATTCCAATTTCCCATTGAATTTTTTGTCTTATACTTTTTTCTATAACCTACCACCTACCGTCTTTTTTACATTTTTACATACAATTACCATATAAAATATAAAATACCATATGACTGCTATTCTATGGGTTATACACATATCCCAAATAATAAAAGTGAGACGGAAAAGGGTGAGTTAAAGTTAACTATAAAAGTTTAATATTCCAACAAATTTACTCAAAAAATAAATAAAAGGATCTTCTTTGGTCTTTTATTTTTTGAGTATCCTCCTTTTGGATTTTGGATTAAAGTTGGCATACATACATAAAAAAAATTCAACGAGATTTCCTTATTGGATCAAGAATCCCATTTTTTATTTTTTATGGATAAAAATTTTCCTGTGTTATGTTATGCTATTCAATTCTTGACGATGAATCAATTTGATACATCAGATATTATTATTCATAATATTGATCTGATTCAGTATCATCAGGATTCAATTCATCCCAGTGAATTTATAGAAATTACAATTTCTCATTTCTATGGGATTAGATCCCGCATTATTGTGAAACAAAAAACAATGAGATTATGGAAGTCAATATTCTTGCATTTATTGCTACTGCACTGTTTATTATAGTTCCTACTACTTTTTTACTTATCATCTACGTAAAAATAGTCAGTCAAAATGATTAATTTGACTGAAAGTTGAATTACTAGTTCTTATCAATGATTGAAGAAATGAAAGAAAGGGATTCAAACTCCAAGTCTTAAATGATTAAGGGTGGAATCAGAAGTATCTAAGATACTATGTGAGATAGTATGGTAGAAATAACTAGAATGTTATTCTAGTTCTTTCTACCATACTATCTTCTATTCTATAGTTTTTTGTATAGTTTTTTTAGTTAAAGTTGTATTGTATACAAATATAGGCTTTATATAGATCATAGGATAATATATATCTCATATATTAGACGTACATCTATAAATTTGAATAGCCTTTTCTATTTTATTTTGTTTTCTTCAATAGATCAATTTGTACAGATTTTGATTAATCCAAACAAAATAATGGAAGCCTAACTCAACTCTTCTAATTCCTAAGTTTCTTTTCATTCGAAAGAATCAAGAATAGTATGACTATATACTATAAAAAAAATGAAATAAAGGAAAAGGAAAATTTTTTGGATTCCCATCTCAAGACAAGATGTCATCAATTGAACTATTAACAAATAATCTATGGAGTTCTATGGTAACTAACTTCTTCAGGGTTGGAAAAGGAGTAGAATGCAAGGAAACTCCTATTTTCTTATGTAGGACCTCTTTTGATAATCGAATCTCTAACTATTTCCAGTAGCAAGTATATATCATCATAATAGTAGGACAACTTTTTCTTAGAACAGTAAAAAAAACAATAAAGAAAGGAGGAAAACAAAAATAAGGAAAAGCAATAGGGATTGCTTTTTCTCATTTAATATCCATTATTCTATTAAGAACTAAGAACTGGTGCATCAAAATAGAATATATAGGAAGAATTCCATTTAAAAAAATTTCCTACTATGTGTAGATTTGAGTCTTGAAATATAACTATGGTAATCATTCATTCTTTGATTGAATGATTATTATTCATTAGTGTATTTTTTTACTATAATTTAGTATAATTTTGAAAGAGTTAAGATTTTGGAAAATGATCAATTAAAGTAAAGAATTAATACAATTTGATTACCAAATGGAGTAATCAATTATACCCTAGAGCCTACTCCTTCCCCAGACTACAAGTGAAAGGAAAAATGAAAAGACTACCATTAAAGCAACCCAAGTGAGACTTACTATATCCATGTCGAATTATACCTCCTATCTCTATGAAGAAATTATTTTATTGATCAATAATTATAGTAAAATTAATGGTGCATAGTCGAAACAAAAAAGGATAAGGATTTTGACTTATGGCTATCTCTAAAGAATAAAATAAAAGGTGACATAGCCACCCTGTTTGAATATCTGAGCACTCAGAACTTCTAGTGAGTCTCGATATAAAGTATTTTCGGTCCTTTCCACAACTCTTAAATTGATTTCCCATTAGATTATAGCCTATCCAATCTAATTCCAGATAGAGTCAATAAACACTACCTATACTAAGGTAGTGTAAGATAATTATGAAGTTTTGGATAGTCTTTCGTATAATGCTTTCTTCAATCCTAGAAGAAAAAAATGGGGAGTCCTTTAGTTTATATGATTTCCGACCTATTACTTTAATAGTTCTAAATCCCCAAATTGACTCTCACTATTTATTTGTTTGATTCCATTTTATTTAGCAAAAAATGGCATGAAACAATCATTATCATTAATAAGCGGAAGTTGTTTCATCTCTATTGATATTGGTTTGGGACATGTACAGAACCACCGAAAAAATTGACAGTCTTTTATAGATATAGAATTTACCTACATATCCTAAAAATCCAGTATCCCCAGTATCAACGGGCCCAACCCTTTGTCCCTACTTTTGTGGGTCAAGAATTCATCGAACAATCAACAGGATATGAAATCTCAAGTCTTTTGTTGAGTTGATTAGGCGACACCCAGATTTGAACTGGGGATAAAGAATTTGCAGTCCCCCGCCTTACCACTTGGCCATGCCGCCAAATCTGATCAAAAATGGATAAAAGTATTATCCATATTCTATTACTAATAATTCTTTTGGAAATTACAAATTACTGAGAACCTCCTTTTTCTATTTTCTATTTGGATCTTGAATCCCATTATATCCCTAAATTAATCCATCCCTATATCTTTTTTATTGAATTCCATTTAGATTATTCTCTTCGATTACATACATCCTGCTTAAAAAAAATTTCCTTTCTCTTTTTTTCAATAGAAAAGAAAAGAGAAAAATGAATTTACATTCACAGACTGAAAAATTCAGGACAAACTGTGTTCCCTTAATGGCATAAGAAAATGGCATAAGAAAAGCAAAATGGCATAAGAAAAGCAAATCGATTTACGACTAATCAGTATAAATTCCATTATTCTGAATAATAGATCATTTTCCATTTCCATTATAACAATATATATGTGTCTATGTAAACCCCAAAATAGAAATTGTTACACAGATATTGATTGTATTGAGTGGGGTCTTCCTCTTATGCACATATCCCTGTAGAAAAGTAGAAAGTAGAAAACCGTTGTGCTTTTTCATTGGATATATTGAATAAAAAATAGGAATTATGATATAGTGTGACCTGCTCCATATTTAGGTTGCCAAAATAAAACTACAATAAAAGGATACAATATGAAGATTGCTAGATAACTATATCGAATCGCCATACACCTACTAAATACTATTCTATTCCTCAATTGTATTCTATACATTTTACTATAAAAAAGAATTCATGAATTCTTTTTGAACATTAACCAATTATTCTGTCTTTATCACATTCATAATCGTAAAAAGTGGAAGTGGATTTAAATTTAATTTAAATTCTGAATCCATTTATTTTTTGCTACCCAATTTGATCATAATATCATACATAATAGGTAGAGATCCATTTTGATATTCTATATAAGACTCTATCAGTGTCTGTAAGGATGGTTTTTTCTAGGAATATTTTATCAACTCATTTCTATTTGTACCTGTCAAAAATATTCTTCATTCCTTCGTCTCCTCTCACTTGATACATATGAATAAAAGACATGTATGGGGGTTGCCTAAAATTTTATGTGATTCAGTAAATAGAATATACATTCCATCATTGCTAGATCGATTTGTATAGTTCGATGAAGAGTGGGCGATTTTTCGATAAAGAGGAAATTTAAGATTAAAATGCTCCGGGATCGAAATGGGGAAATGTGTACAATGCCTGGATTTAATCAGATCCAATTTGAGGGATTTTATAGGTTCATTAATCAGGGCTTGATGGAAGAACTTCATAAGTTTCCTAAAATTGAAGATAGAGATCAAGTAATCAAATTTCAATTGTTTGTGGAAACATATCAATTGGTAGAACCCTTGATAAAAAAAAGAGATGCTGTGTATGAATCACTTACATATTCTTCTGAATTATATGTACCCGTGGGATTAATTTGGAAAGCCAATAGAGCTATGCAAGAACAAACCATTTTTATTGGAACCATTCCTTTAATAAATTTGCTAGGAACCTCTATAGTAAATGGAATATACAGAATTGTGATCAATCAAATATTGCAAAGTCCCAGTGTTTACTATCATTTAGAATTAGACCATAACGGAATTTCTTATACTAGTACTATAATATCAGATTGGGGAGGAAGATTGGAATTTGAAATTGATAGAAAAGTGAGGATATGGGCCCGTGTGAGTAGGAAACAAAAAAAATATCTATTCTAGTTCTATCATCGGCTATGGGTTCGAATCTAAGGGAAATTCTAGATAATGTTTGTTACCCTAAAATTTTCTTGTCTTTACTAAATGATAAGGAAAAAAAAGATTGGGTCAAAAGAAAGTGCTATTTTAGAGTTTTACTAACAATTTTGCTTGTGTAGGTGGGGATTCGATATTTTCTGAGTCCTTATGTAAGGAATTACAAAAGAAATTTTTTCAAAAAAGATGTGAATTAGGAAGGATTGGTTGACGAAATATGAACCGGAAACTAAATCTTGATATACCTTAGAATAATACATTTTTGTTACCACGAGATGTATTGGCTGCTGTGGATCATTTGATCGAAATGAAATTTGGAATGGGTACGCTTGACAATATGAATCACTTGAAAAATAAATGTATTCATTCTGTAGCAGATCAGTTATAAGATCAATTAGGATTGGCTCTTGTTCGTTTAGAAAATGTGGTTTGAGGAACTATATGTGGATTAATCAGGCATAAATTGATACCGACTCCCCCAAAATTTGGTAACTTCAACTTCATTAACAACGACTTATGAATCATTTTTTGGCTTACACCCTTTATCTCAAGTTTTGGATCGAACTAATCCATTGACCCAAATTGTTCATGGGCGGAGGTTGAGCTTTTAGGCCTTAGGGGGTTAACAGGGCGAACTGCTAGTTTTTGGATATGGGATATTCATCCTAATCACTATGCACGTATTTGTCCAATTAATACATCCAAAGGAATCAATGTTGGACTTATTGGATCCTTAGCTATTCATGTGAGGATTGGTCATTGGGGATCTATACTTGACAAGGGTCATTCCAGTTATAATCTAGATATGGTTCATATATCTATTTTACAGAAATGTGAAATCAGAGTAGGTGATAAAGTAGCTGGAAAACATGGGAATAAAGGTATCATTTCCAAAATTTTGCCTAGACAAGATATGCCCTATTTGCAAGATGGAATGCCCATTCATATGGCTTTCAACCCATTAGGAGTACCTTCACGAATGAATGTGGGACAGATATTTCAATGTTCACTCGAGTTAGTGGGGGACCTCCTAAAGAGACATTATAGAATAGCACCTTTTTATGAGAGATATGAGCAAAAGGCTTTGAGAAAACTAGCCTTTTCTGAATTATATTCAGCCATTAAGCAAACAAAAAATCCATGGGTATTTGAACCCGAGAATCCAAGAAAAAGCAGAATATTTGATGGAAGAACAGGAGATCCTTTTGAACAATCTGTTCTAATAGGAAAACCCTATATCCTAAAATTAATCCATCAAGTTGATGATAAAATCCATGGATGTTCCAGCGGACATTACGCACTTGTTACACAATGACCCCTTAAGAGGAAGGGCCAAGCAAGGGGGACAATGAATAGGAGAAATGGAAGTTTGGGCTCTAGAGGGATTTGGTGTTGCTCATATTTTACAAGAGATGCTTACTTATAAATCTGATCATGTCAGAGCTCGTCAAGAGGTACTTGGTACTACTCTAGAATCTTTTCGATTGCTCGTTCGAGAATTACGATCTTTGTCTTTGGAACTAAATCATTTCCTTGTATCTGAGAAGAACTTCCAGATTAATAGGAAGGAAGCTTGATCTGAATGAATCCAAATTTCTATTCTATGATCGACCGGTATAAACATCAATAACTTCGAATTGAACCAGTTTCTCCCCAATAAATAAAGGCTTGGGCCAACAAAATCCTACCTAATGGAGAGATGGTTGGGGAGGTGACAAAACCCTATAGTTTTCATTACAAAACCAATAAACCGGAAAAAGATGGATTGTTTTGTGAAAGAATCTCTGGACCTATAAAACGTGAAATTTGTGCTTGTGGAAATTATCGAGCGATCAGGGATGAAAAAGAAGACCTGAAGTTTTGTGAACAATGTGGGTTGGAGTTTGTTGATTCTCGGATACAAAGATATCAAATGGGATACATCAAACTCCCATATCCAGTGACTCATGTGTGGTATTTGAAACGTCTTCCTAGTTATATCGTAAATCTTTTAGATAAATCCCTTAAGGAATTAGAGGGCGTAGTATATTGTGATGTGTGATTTGATCAAAATTTGCATTTTACGGATTCAAACTGAGAAACTTTCATCCCATTCAATCTGATTGGGATGTCCCTGCTCTGACATGTGTCTTGGAAGGACTAACATGAAGCTCAGAATGTTGCATGTATTCAATACTTTCAAAAAATGGGAATTGATCCATGGTCGATTCCCTAATAGATAAATAGGAATGGAATTACTAATTTTACCTCGTAAAAAAAAAAACTTTTCATGGAATTAGCCATTCCATTTCTTTTAGAAAGAGATTCTGTTCAGGAAAGTAACTATGGCATGGTTACAGAAGTTTATCTATCGCATATATGCTTCAAGGGACTTAATGGCATAAGCACCATCGAGGTGAGTAGGGACCTAAAAGATTGAATGGGATGATATATAGACAAGTAAATCCCTTATGAGTCCCAAAGTATTAACTTTAAAAGTTTAAGTAGATTCAGCATTTGAAGGGAAGTAGACTACTCAATAATTTCACATTTCCTTTTTTGCCGTAAATGAATTGTAAATTGAATTTAAGTAATTCAGAAAGTCAAAACAAGAATGAATTAATGAAAGATTAGTCCTCGCTGGGAACTTGAGTAAGGAGTAGCCTTTAGCCTTTGTAGGGTTTTATTGAACAAAATTTCACCCCTCTTTCTTTTTCTTTATTTGCGATAACTACTTGAGCCGGATGAGAGCAAACCTTCATGTCTGATTTTTAAGGGGGGAACCCAATTCTATAGAAACCTATCTCAATTTTTCTTTTGCTAGGCCCATATCTAAAAAACCAACTTTCTTCCAGTTACAAGGTTCATTCGAATATGAAATCCAATCCTGGAAATACAGCATTCCACTTTTTGTTACTACCCAAAGTATCGAGACATTTTGAAATCAAGAAATCACAATGGGAGCAAGTGATATCAGAGAATAATTAGCATATTTGGATTTGTAAATTATTATAGATAATTCATTTGTAGAATGGAAGGAATTAGGAGGCGAGGAGGCAATTGGAACTGGAAATGAATGGGAAGATAGAAAAATTCGAAGAATAAAGGATTTTTTGGTTAAATGCATGGAATTAGCTAAACATTTTATTCAAACAAATGTAGAACCAAAATAGATGATTTTGCGCCTATTACCAGATCTTCCTCTCGAGTTGAGACTAATCATTCAGATAAATGGAGGTAAACTAATGAGTTTAGATATTAATGAACTCTATAGAAGAGTTATCTATCAGAACAATACTCTTACCAATCTATTAGCAACAAGTAGATCTACGCCAAGTGAATTAGTAATGTGTCAAGAGAAATTGGTACAAGAAGTAGTAGATACACTTCTTAATAATGGAATCTATGGACAACCGATGAAAGATGGTCACAATAAATCTTACAATTCATTTTCAGATGTAATTGAAGGCAAAGAGGGAAGATTTTGTGAGACTCTGCTTGGCAAATGGGTTGATTATTCGGGGCATTTTGTCATTGTCATGGGTCCTTCGCTTTCATTACATCTATGTGGATTACCTCATGAAATAGCAATAGAGCTTTTCCAAACATTTGTAATTCGTGATTTAATCAGAAAACATGTTGCTTCTAACATAGGGTTTTCTAAAAGTCAAATTCAAGAAAAAGAACCCATTGTATGGGAAATACTTCAAGAAGTTATGTGGGGACATCCTATATTGTTGAATAGAGCACCGACCTTGCATAGATTGGGTATATAGGCCTTCCAACCCATGTTAGTGGAGGAGCTTGCTATTTGTTTACACTCATTAGTTTGTAGAGGCTTCAATGCAGACTTTGATGGGGATCAAATGGCTGTTCATGTACCTTTATCTTTGGAACGTCAAGTGGAGGCTCGTTTGCTTATGTTTTCTCATATGAATCTCTTGTCTCCAGCTATTGGAGATCCCATTTCCATACCAACTCAAGATATGCTTATTGGACTCTATGCATTAATGATTGGGAATCATCGAGGTATTTGTGGAAATAGGTATAATACATATAATTGTAGAAATTCTCAAAACAAAATAGTTAACAATAATAAGAATAAGTATATGAAAGCGACGTATTATTATAGTTCCTATGATGCACTTGGAGCTTATCAACAAAAATGAATTGATTTAGATAATCCTTTGTGGCTCCGATGGTGACTAGATCAATGTGTCATTGGCTCAAGAAAAATGGAAGAAGCTATACAGGGTTTTTCTTGGGCCTACTCATATGCTATCTAAACTAAGAAATTAATTAGTTGATATCTGTGTCTGGGAATTCGGTTCTCTCTAGTTTTGCCGTTATCAGAATTCCCAAATTTTTGCATGAATTAAGATTAAGGGAAGGAAGTTTTTGAATCATTGGCTTAGGTCCATTGTGGAATCCTATTAAGCATAATATGGTGGTATTTATGATAGAACAGGATGATCTGGTCTTTCACAATAAAGTGATAGATGGAACTGCTATGAAATAACTTATTAGCATATTAATAGATCATTTCGGAATGACATATACATCACATATCCTAGATCAATCGAAGACTCTGGGTTTTCAGCAAGCCACTGCTATATCTATTCCATTAGGAATTGATGATCTTTTAACAATACCTTCTAAGGAATGGTTAGTCCAAGACACTGAACAACAAAGTTTTCTTTTGGAAAAATACTATCATTATGTGAACGTACATGTGGTAGAAAAATTACATCAATCCATTGAGATATAGTATGCTACAAGTGAATATTTGAGACAAGAAATGAATCAGATGACTGATCCTTCTAATCCAGTCCATTTAAAGTCCTTTTCGGGAGCTCAAGGAAATGTATCTCAGGCACACCAATTGGTGGGTATGAGAGGATTAATGTCAGATTCTCAAGGACAAATGATTGATTTACCCTTTCAAAGCAATCTATGTGAGGGACTTTCTTTGATGGAATATATAATTTCTTGCTATGGAGCCCGCAAAGGCATTGTAGATACTACTGTACGAACATCAAATGTTGGATACCTCACACGTAGACTTGTTGAAGTAGTTCAACATATTATTGTATGTAGAACAGATTGTGGTACTATCCGAAGTATTTTTGTGAGTCCTCGAAAAGGGAGGATGACAAAAAAAAATTTTGTCCAAACACTAATTGGTCGTGTATTAGCAAACGATATATATATATGGGTCCACGATGCATTGCCATTCGAAATCAAGAGGTTGGGATTGGACTTGCTAATTGCTTGATAATTTTTCAAGCATGATATATATTCAAACCCCTTTTACTTGTAAAAGTACATCTTGGATCTGTCAATTATGTTATGGTCGAAGTACCGCTCATGGCGATCTAGTTGAATTGGGAGAAGTCATAGGTATTATTGCAGGTCAATCAATTGGGGCACCAGGGACTCAATTAACATTAGGAACTTTTCATACCGGTGAAGTATTTACAAGCGGTACTGCTGAACATGTGCGAGTTTCTTCTAGTGGAAAAATCAAATTCAATGAGGATTCGGTTCATCTCACACGTACCCATCATGGACATCCTGCTATAGACGTGTATGTAACTATTGAGGGTTGAGATATTATACATAATGTGAATATTCCACCAAAAGGTTTGATTTTAGTTCAAAATGGTCAATATGTGGAATCAGAACAAGTGATTGTCAAGATTCGTGCTAGGGCATCCACTTTTCATTTTAAAGAGAGGGTCTAAAAACATATTTATTCTGAATCAGAGGGAGAAATGCACTGGAGTACCCATGTCTACCATGCACCCGAATACCCATATGGTAATGGTCATTTATTACCAAAAACAAGTCATTTATGGATAGTAGTAAAAGGTCTATGTAGATCCAATATAATGTCTCTTTCACTCCACAAGGATCAAGATCAAATGAATTTTCATTCTTTTTCTATCGAAGAAAAATATATTTCTGATCTCTCAATAACTAATTATCGAGTAAGGCATAAATTGTTGGATACTTCTGGTAAAAAAAAAGAAATTCTTGAACATTCAATACCCGAACGAATCATATCCAAGGGTCATTGGAATTTCATATATCCTTTTATTCTTCACGAGAATTCAGATTTCTTGGCAAAAAGATGAAGAAATAGATTCATCATCCCATTACAATATGATCAAGATTGAGAGAAAGAACTAATACCCTATTTTGGTATTTCGATTGAAATACTCATAAATGGTATTTTACATAGAAATAGTATTCTTGCTTATTTTGATGATTTAATATATAGAAGAAGCAGTTCAAGAATTACTAAATATGGGATTGTAGAGGTAGATTCAATTGTAAAAAAAGAGGATTTGATTGAGTATCGAGGAACCAAAGAATTTAGTCCAAAATACAAAATACAAATCAAAATAGATCAGTTTTTTTTCATTCCCAAAGAAGTGCATATCTTACCTGGATCTTCATCGATAATGGTCCGGAACAAGTCTCATTGGAGTAGATGCATGACTCACCTTAAATACAAGAAGTCGAGTAGGCAGATTAGTATGGGTGGAGAGAAAAAAAAAAGTATTGAACTGAAAATCTTTTCTGGAAATATCCATTTTGCTGGAGAGATAGATAAGATATCCAGGCACATTGCCATTTTGATACCACCAAGAAGGGGAAAGAAAAATTTTAAGAAATCCAAAAAAAATGGAAAAATTGGATCTATGTTCAACGAATCACACCCACTAAGAAAAAGTATTTTCTTTCAGTTTGGCCTATAGTCACATATGAAATAGCTGATGGGATAAAATTAGCAACACTTTTCCCATAGGACCTCTTAGAGGAAAAGAATAATGTCCAACTTAGGGTTGTAAATTATATCATTTATGGAAATGGCAAGTCAATTCGGAGAATTTCTCACACAAGTATTCAATTAGCTAGGACTTGCTTAGTATTAAATTGGGACCAAGAACAAAATAGTTCCATAGAAGAGGTTTATGCTTCCTTTGTTGAGGTAAGGGCAAATGATCTGATTCACGATTTCATAAGAATTGACTTAGTCAAGTCCACTATTTTGTATACCAAAAAAAGGAATGATACGACAAGTTCGGGGTTGATTCCCGATAATGGATTAAATTGCACCAATATCAATTAGGGAATCAGGGACTCAACTAACATTAAGAACTTTTCATACCGGTGGAGTATTTATAGGCAGTACTGCTAAACATGTGCGAGTTCCTTCTAGTGGAAAAATCAAATTCAATGAGGATTTGGTCCATCCCACGCCTACCCATCATGGACATCCTGTTTTTTATGTTCTATAGATATGTATGTAACTATTGAGGGTCGAGATATTACACATAATGTGAATATTCCACCAAAAGGTTTGATTTTAGTTCAAAATGGTCAATATGTGGAATCAGAACAAGTGATTATCGAGATTCGTGTCAGGGCATCCACTTTTCATTTTAAGGAGAGAGTGCAAAAACATATTTATTTTGAATCAGAGGGAGAAATGCACTGGAGTATCCATGTCTACCATGCACCCGAATACCCATATGGTAATGTTCATTTATTACCAAAAACAAGTCATTTATGGATAGTAGCAGGAGTTCTATGTAGATCTAGTATAGTTTTCACTCCACAAGGATCAAGATCAAATGAATTTTCATTCTTTTTCTGTCGAAGAAAAATATATTTCTGATCTCCCAATAACTAATTATCTAGTAAGGCATAAATTGTTGGATACTTCTGGTATAAAAAAAAAAGAAATTCTTGAACATTCAATACCCAATCGAATCATATCCAAGGGTCATTGGAATTTCATATATCCTTTTATTCTTCAAGAGAATTCAGATTTCTTGGTGAAAAGACGAAGAAATAGATTCATCATCCCATTACAATATAATCAAGACTGAGAGAAAAAACTAATACCCTGTTTTGGTATTTCGATCGAAATACCCATAAATGGTATTTTACGTAGAAATAGTATTCTTGCATATTTCGATGATTCAATATATAGAAGAAGCAGTTCGAGAATTGCTAAATATGGGACTGTAGAGGTAAATTCAATTGTAGAAAAAGAGGATTTGATTGAGTATTGAGGAACCAAAGAATTTAGTCCGAAATACAAAATACAAAACAAAATAGATCGATTTTTTTCCATTTCCGAAGAAGTGCATATCTTACCTGGATCTTCGTCGATAATGGTCCAGAATAATAGTCTCATTGAAGTAGATACATGACTCCCCTTAAATACAAGAAGTCGAGTAGGTGGATTAGTACGGGTGGAGAGAAAAAAAAGTATTGAACTGAAAATCTTTTCTGGAAATATCCATTTTGCTAGAGAGACAGATAAGATATCCAGGCACAGTGCCATTGTGATACCACCAAGAAGGGGAAAGAAAAATTTTAAGGAATCCAAAAAAAATAGAAAAATTGGATCTATGTTCAACGAATCACACCCACTAAGAAAAAGTACTTTGTTTCAGTTCGGCTTGTAGTCACATATGAAATAGCTGATGGGATAAATTTAGCAACACTTTTCCCTAGGACCTCTTAGAGGAAAAGAATAATGTCCAACATAGGGTTGTAAATTATATCCTTTATGGAAATGGCAAGTCAATTCGGAGAATTTCTCACACTAGTATTCAATTAGCTAGGACTTGCTTAGTATTAAATTGGGACCAAGAACAAAATAGTTCCATAGAAGAGGTTTATGCTTCCTTTGTTGAGGTAAGGGCAAATGATCTGATTCACGATGTCATAAGAATTGACTTAATCAGGTCCACTATTTCGTATACCAGAAAAAGGAATGATACGACATGTTTAGGGTTGATTCTCGATAATTGATTAAATTGCACCAATATCAATCCTTTTTCTTCCAAGTCGAAGATTCAATTACTTACCCAACATCAAGGAACTATTGGTATGGGTACCTTGATCAATCAAAATAAGGAATGTCAATCTTTGCTAATTTTGTCATCATCCAATTATTCTCAAATTGGTCCATTCAACGGTTCGAAATATAACAATGTAACAAAAGAATCGGATGCCATAATTCCAATTATGGATTTTTTGGGTTCCTTAGGTACTATTATATCTAAAATAGAAAATTTTTATTCATCTTACCATTTAATAACTCATAATCAGATTTTGTTAAAGAAATTTTTGCTACTTGAGAATTTTCATTTTAAACAGACTTTCTAAGTACTTGAAGTACTTCAATACTGTTTAATAGATGAAAATAGGAGGATTTATAGTCCTGATCCATGCAGTAACATTCTCTTGAATCCATTCCCTTTGAATTGGTGCTTTCTCCATCACAATTATTGTGAAGAGACATCTACAATAATTAGCCTTGGATAATTTTTTTGTGAAAATGTATGTCTATTCAAATACGGACCAGACATAACAAAATCTGGTCAAATTCTAATTGTTCACATTGATTCCTTAGTTATAAGATCAGCTAAGGCCTATTTGGCCATTCTGGGAGCAACTGTTCATGGACATTATGGGAAAATCCTTTATGAAGGAGATACATTAGTTACATTTAACTATGAAAAATCGAGATCTGGTGACATAACGCAGGGTCTTCCAAAAGTGGAACAAGTCTTAGAAGTGCATTCGGTTGATTCCATATCGATGAACCTGGAAAAGGGAGTTGGGAGTTGGAACAAATGTATACTAAGAATTCTCGAAAGACCTTGGGGATTATTGATTGGGGCTGAGCTAACCATAGCTCAAAGTCGTATCTCTTTGGTTAATAGGATTCAAAAGGTTTATCGATCCCGGGGGGTACAGATCCATAATAGACATATAGAAATTATTGTACGTCAAGTAACAATAAAAGTGTTGGTTTCAGAAGATGGAATGTCTAATGTTTTTTCACCAGGAGAATTCATCCGATTATTGCGAGCGGAACGTGTAGGACGTGCTTTGGATGAAGTGATTTGTTATCGAGCAATCTTATTGGGAATAATGAAGGCATCTCTGAATACTCAAAGTTTCATATCCGAAGTGAGTTTTCAAGAAACCGCTCAGGTTTTAGCAAAATCTGCTCTACAAGATCGTATTGATTGGTTGAAAGGCCTGAAAGAGAACATCGTTCTGGGGTTGGGGGGGGGGTGTTATACCTGTTGGTACCATAATTAAAAAATTAGTGCAACATTCAAGACAAGACGAAAATATTCATTTGGAAATCAAAAAGAATAATCTATTCTCATTAGAAATGAGAGGTATTTTATTGCACCACAAAGAATTATTTTGTTCTTTCCTCCCAAACAATTTACATGAGACATTAGAACAATCATTTATAGGATTTAATGATTCCTAAAAGGAGATTCACTTTTCTCCCCTTTAATTTATCTCTGGTCTATTGATTTTGTAATAAAAAATTAAGTAATTAAAATAAATTAATGGTTTGGACCACGTATTGTATTGACGGTCAATCCTCAGTATAAGGTTCCCTTGGAACAATTATTATCATTTCTTTTTTCAGGGTATCTTGTCTCTTTGTAAAAAATTAAAACAAAGAGGGAATTGGGGGAAAATGTCAAGAAGATATTGGAACATCAATTTTCTATAGATGATGGAAGCGGGAGTTCATTTTGGTCATGGTACTAGGAAATGGAATCCTATAATGGCCCATTATATCATTGCAAAGCATAAAGGTATTCATATTACAAATCTTACTAGAACTGCTCATTTTTTATCAGAAGCCTGTGATTTAGTTTTTGATGCAGCAATTAGAGGAAAAGGCTTTTTAATTGTTGGTACCAAAAGAAAAGTAGCGGATTCAGTAGCATCAACTGCAATAAGGGGTCGGTGTCATTATGTTAATAAAAAATGGCTCAGTGGTATGTTAATGAATTGGTCTACAATGGAAATGAGACTTCATAAGTTCAGAGACTTAAGAGCAGACCAAAAGATGGGCAAACTTAACCATCTCCCAAAAACAAAAAGAGATGCAGCGATGTTGAAGAGAAAATTACTTACCTTGCAAACATATCTGGGTGGCATCAAGTATATGACTGGGTTGCTCGATATTGTAATCATCCTTGATCAGAAAGAAGAATATATGGCTCTTCAAGAATGTGTCATTTTAGGTACTCCGACAATTATTTAATCAATACAAATAGTAACTCAGATCTCGCAGATATTTTGATCCCAGCCAATGATGACACTATAGCTTCAATCCGATTAATTCTCAAAAAATTAGTATCCACAATTTGTGAGATCATTCTAGCTATATAGGAAATCCTTGATGATTATTCAAAATAAAAAAATGATTAATTATTAATTATTTGATTTGGGAATTCCATAGATTTATTGGATTAGTTACTATTACTTGAATTTTTCAAAAGAGATAAATAAGTAAAGTACTGGGGATATTGATCATATGTGATTGCCTAGAAATAGAAATATATGGATTAAAATGGGTGAAATCAAAAAGAGATGGTTGAATCAAAATAATTCCTTTTTTTAAGTTCGATTTCTGTCAGAGGACAATATGAATGTTATAGCATGTTCCATTAAAACACTTAAAGGATTTTATGATATATCAGGTGTAGAAGTAGGCCAACATTTCTATTGGCAAATAGAGGGTTTGCAAATCCATGCCCAAGTACTTATCACTTCTTGGGTCGTAATTGCTATTTTATTATGTTCAGTCATCATAGTTGTTCAGAATTCACAAACCATTCCAACCGACGGTCAGAATTTCTTCAAATATATCCTTGAATTTATTTGAGACTTGAGAAAAACCCAAATCAAAAAAGAATATGATCCTTGGGTTCCCTTTATTGGAACTATATTCCTACTTATTTTTCTTTCTAACTGGTCAGGTGCTCTTTTACCTTGGAAAGTCATACAGTCACCTCATGGGGAGTTAGCTACCCCCATGAATGATATAAATACTACTGTTGCTTTAGCTTTACCCATATCAGTGGCATATTTTTATGCGAGTCTTACAAAAAAAGGGTTGGGTTATTTCAGAAAATACATTCAACCAACACCAATCCTTTTACCAATAAATATCCTAGAAGATTTCACAAAACCTTTGTCTCTTAGTTTTTGACTTTTTGGGAATATATTGGCTGATGAATTAGTAGTTGTTGTTCTTGTTTCTTTAGTACCTTTATTAATTCCTATACCTATCATGTTTCTTAGATTATTTACAAGTGGTATTCAAGCTCTTATTTTTGCAACCTTAGTCATGACTTATATAGGTGAATCCATGGAGGGTCATCATTAACTAGTCTTCAAACAAAATAGTCTTTTTTTTAGATTATTTCAATTCATGTATGGTTCAAGAGAATCCACTCAATTGGGGACCATACTAGATACAAATATGTATGTATAGTATTGTGTAGTATATATGACCCATAATCGTGGTAGGTCAAGTTATGTTATAGAAGAAAGAAAGGTATATTTGATATTAGATATTCATTATATTATAGGGGATTATTCGTATATGTTATTTATCTCTATATAATATATTTTATATACAACTTACAGTCCCCTCTATTTATATAGAGACGTATTCCAATACAATTTTCTTCTTTTTCGTCTGTGACTATGTATAGATTGAATGAAAAAACAGATGAACTTGGGAATGGAATAGAGTAGAAAATGAAGAATTGAAGAAAGAATGGTTCCAAAGAAAGAAGTGCAATAACTAGAGTTGTATGCATCATATGGATTTACAAAAAACCTATCGTGGGTAGAAACTAAAAAAAACAAGATATGAAAATAGTTCTGATAATTCAGTTGATTCAGTAATATTTTTATTACAATTCAAAATTTTTAGTTACTTCGAACCGACGATGGATCTTAGTGAAAAAAATGTAATCATTCATTGGTTGATTGTATTATTAACCATTTCTTTCTTTTTTTTTTGGTGAGAGGAACTTACCATGAATCCATTGATTTCTGCCGCTTTTGTTATTACTGCTAGATTAACTATAGGCCTTGCTTCTATTGGACCTGGAGTTGGTCAAGGTACTACTATAGGACAAGCCATAGAAGGTATTGCGAGGCAACCAGAAGCAGAGGGTAAAATACGAGGTACTTTATTGCTTAGTCTAGCTTTTATGGAAGCTTTAACAATTTATGGACTGGTCGTGGCATTGGCACTTTTATTTGTGAATCCTTTTATTTAATGTAATCCTAGAAATGGGAAAAAGTATCTTTTCCATTAATTTCATTAACTCAGACTTGCCCTTTGTTTCGTCAAATTATAGAAAGACTTTACTCATAGAATAGAAAATTATTTCTAGAATTTTCTATTTTTCTTGAGACAATACCCCTATCCTAGGTAGGACTGATTTGAAGATGGGGAATTCGCAGATCTATTCAGTTTCTTTCTTCTCGTCCTTAGTACACCAGAAACTTTCACTTTTAGAGAGCCTTTCAACAAAGAACAAAGGAGATATTTCGCAATTGACATGAAACCTAAGACAATAATACTACTTTATTTGAAATTAGAAATTTCACCAAAAAATAAGAACAAAAGTTAATGAAAATGGAAAATAGAAAAATAAATAAAAAGAAGAAGAAAGAAATCAATTAAAAAAAAAGACAAGTGAGATGATAGAAAAAGAATTCTGGTTCTTTCTTAGTCCTATCTATATTATATGAAGCATATGAAAAAAACCTATTCTTTTGTTTCGTTTGAACACTAGCCATTCACCAAAAGTTTCAGGTTTAATACCGACATTTTAGCAACAAATCTAATAAATCTAAGTATAGTGCTTGGGGTATTGATTTTTTTTTAAAAAGGGAGTGTGTGCGAGTTGTCTATTTCAAAAATAGGTTGGATCCAACCGGCAGTACTTTAATATAATAGATTTCTATTTCTTATGTTTTTAATGTATTTATAAATACAATAAAAAACAAGAAAGAAAGGTGGACAACTCGATGAATTAGTTATGAATAAATTCCATTCAGAAATAACATAATATAATATATGTAAGAACCACATAGCATTTCGTGATTCATTGGTAAATCAACTTTGATTTTCTACCAACCAATAATGTGAGACCATTAACATGGTTAAAGCAAAACTGTTTGAAGTTCAGGCATAACATGGGTATTCTTTCTACCACTATCTTAGTGTTAGTACCAAAATGATTTTCATTTTAAAATGAATAGTTAGTAATTTATCTGATATAAGACACTCATATCGATAAAACGATTTCAACTATTTACTAGTTACTATAAAAAATTGTATTCAAAAAATAGGCACCTTGCCTCTTTTTATCCAATGCCGAATCGATGACCTATGTATAAAAAAACAAAGAATTTTTTGGATTTGCAGAAAGGGCATAAACAAATTTAAATTATATTAAAATAAAATATTTCAATTTCAAATAACAAATAATATTTATTTCAAATATATTAAAATGAAATATCTATTGTAGATATATATTTGTATTTGAAATTTGATAAAAAATAAATTAAATAAAGACACAACTTTGCTGAAATTATAGATTTTTGTTTAGTCAAAAGAGTCCTTTTACTAGAATAGAACATTCTGGTCTTGTATCAGTTTCGATAAAGAAAAGATGGGGCAGGCTCATTACATTAAATGATATGGAAATGTCTATATGTCTATAAAATAAATAATTGAGTGTGAGAGCCAAATGAACCGAAAGATTCAAATTTGGTTTGGGAAGAGATCATGGAAGTCGTAAAATTATATTATATAGTAAGATAATCTACTTTCATTAAATGATTTATTAGATAATCGAAAATAGAGGATCTTGAGTACTATTCAAAATTCAAAAGAATTGCATAAAGGGGCCATTGAGCAGCTTGAAAAAGCCTAAACTCACTTACGGAAAGTGGAAATGGAAGTAGATGAGTATCAAATTAATGGATACTTTGAGATAGAATGAGAAAAAGTAAATCTGATTAATGCTACTTGTGATAGTTTGAAATGATTAAAAAATTACAAAAAGGAAACCCTTCTTTTCGAACAACAAAGAGCGATTAATCAGGTACGACAATGAGTTTTCCAGCAAGCCTTAGATGGAGCTCTAGGAACTCTGAATAGTTGTTTGAATAGTGATTTACATTTCCATATCATCAGTGCTAATATTCATATCCTTGCAGCAATGGAAGAAATAACCGATTAATCTTTCTACTTTTGCTTTAGTTGAAACTTCAGGTTTTTCTTTTTTTGCTTCCGAAAAAGAATAAAGAGACACTAATGGTAACCCTTCTAGCGTATGAAATTAGTAATATTATCCATCAACATATCAAACAATATAATAGAGAAGTAAAGATTGTGAATACTGGTACCATACTTAAGTAGGCGATGGTATTGCTCGTATTCATGGTCTTGATGAAGTCATGGCAGGCAAATTAGTAGAATTTGAAGAGGGTACAATAGGCATTGCTCTGAATTTGGAATCCAATAATGTTGGCATTGTATTAATGGGCGACATTTTGATGATACAAGAGGGAAGTTCTGTAAAAGAAATAGGAAAATTTTCTCAAATACCTGTCAGTGAGGCTTATTTGGGTCATGTTATAAATGCTCTGGCTAAACCTATTGATGGGAGGGGGGGAATTTCAGCTTCTGAATCTCGCTTAATTGAATCTCCTGCCCCGAGTATCATTTCAAGACACTCCGTATATGAACCTCTTCAAACAGGACTTATTG
Organism: Trichopus zeylanicus subsp. travancoricus; assembly: GCA_005019695.1. Classification (NCBI taxonomy): domain Eukaryota; kingdom Viridiplantae; phylum Streptophyta; class Magnoliopsida; order Dioscoreales; family Dioscoreaceae; genus Trichopus; species Trichopus zeylanicus. The sequence continues at coordinate 503,008 of RXID01014236.1, forward strand.
CTATTGATTCCATGATCCCTATAGGACACGGTCAACAAGAATTAATTATTAGGGACAGGCAGACCGGCAAAATGGTAGTAGCCACAAATACTATTCTCAACCAAAAGGGGCAAAATGTAATATGTGTTTATGTAGCTATTGGCCAAAAAGCATCTTCTGTGGCTCAGGTAGTGACTACCTTTCAGGAGCGAGGGGCGATGGAATACACTATTATGGTAGCCAAAACAGTGGATTCACCTATTGCATTACAATATCTCACACCTTATATAGGAGCGGCCCTAGCTGAATATTTTATGCATCGTGAACAACATACTTTAATAATTTATGATGATCTCTCCAAACAACCACAAGCTTATCGCCAAATGTCTCTTCTATCAAGAAGACCCCCTGGTCGTGAAGCTTATCTGGGAGATGTTTTTTATTTGCATTCACACCTTTTGGAAAGAGCCGCTAAATCAAATTCTCATTTAGGTGAAGAAAGTATGACCGCTTTACTAATAGTTGAGACAATTTGGGGATGTTTCAGCTTAGATCCCCACTAATGTAATTTCCATTACAGATGGACAAATATTTTTATCCGTCGATCTATTCAATGCTAGAATCCGACCTGCTATTAATGTGGGTATTTCTATTTCCAGAGTGGGATCTGCGGCTCAAATTAAAGCTATGAAACAAGTAACCGGCAAATCAAAATTGGAACTAGCTCATTTCACAAAATTAGAAGCCTTTGCACAATTCGCTTTTGATCTCAATAAAGCTACTCATAATCAATTGGCAAGAGGTTGATGATTACGTGAGTTGCTCAAACAATCTCAATCAGATCCTCTCGTGGTAGAAGAACAAATAGCTACTATTTATACTGGGGGAAATGGATATCTTGATCCATTAGAAATTGAGCAGGTAAAGAAATTTCTTATTCAGTTACGTACTTACTTAAAAAAGAATCAACCTAAATTCCAAGAAATTATATCTTCTACCAGGAAATTCACTGAAGAAGCAGAAATCCTTTTGAAGGGAACTGTTCAAAAACAGATTGAGTTCTTTCTACTTCAAGAACAAACATAAATTTCTCATTCTTATTCTTAGTCTTAGTACAAGACTAATTGTTGAGAAATATATATATATTTGATCCGAATCATTAGAAAAGAAATGGGTTTCTTGACATGGCCATTAAAAAAAAAATAGTTGAAAAAAAAAGAAATCGCGTCCAATAGGATTTGAACCTATACCAAAGGTTTAGAAGACCTCTGTCCTATCCATTAGACAATGGACGCTTTTTCATTCCCATTTTCTTCTTTCGCAGTCTTCACTTTTTGTTCGGATAAAATCTGATTACACATAAATAAATGAATTTTTATTCCCTAAAAACAAAAAAGGATGCATATTCCATTTTATGATGTATGTATATGTATAAGAAATATGGAGCGGGTAGCGGGAATCGAACCCGCATCGTTAGCTTGGAAGGCTAGGAGTTATAGTCGACGTTGGTTGATCATTTTTAACGTCTCTAATTCAAAACCGAACATGAAATTTTGGTTTCATTCGGCTCCTTTATGGAAAATCGATGTATTTCCAGATCTAAGATCTTAAACGAAAAACAGAAATAAAAAAGTTTCAATGTATGAAGGAAGTCCTAATAAAATTAGATCCATAACATCTATGTCAGCTTGTCTGTCTGAATGCATCCAAGAATACTCGCTTTCTAGATGATCCCTCTAGATCTAGAGTAGGGAGATTATACCAAATCTGTCTAGTCTAGTTACTTTGTTCCCTATTTCTACTCGCGGGATCCTGGGGAAAATAATTTTGTTTTTCCACCGAGCTGAAACAATATGTCGATGATTCTAGTAAACCAAAACCCTCATTCTCTGGCTAATTAGCTTCAATTTCCTTTTACAACAAAAAAATTGAAGATCTAGTTACGATTGGAAATAAACTTTGGGATCTTTATCCATAGATCTTTTATTCATACTTATTCAATTGGAAGAGTTGATCCAATTCAAAATAAAAAAAATTATGCTTCGCAACTCCATAATCCATTTTTTATGAAATTTTGGATACAAATCATGAGAATGTATATATTTCCTCAAATATGCCATTGAGAGGTAAAGGATTAAACCTTTTATATTTTCAAAATAAATTTTTGTAGTTTTTTATTTTGAATAAAAATACTAAAGGATCCTTTAACCATTTAAGGGGTTAATAGAATAAATCGCACTTTTACCACTAAACTATACCCACTGCCATATATATATTATGATATATAAATAACCATTTGCCAAAGACAAAACAAAAAAAGTGACATGCAATCAAAACAAAATTGCATCAGAATCATAAAAATTCTAGTGTTTACACGTACGCTGACTGGGGATTCGAAAAAAAGCCATTGATAGCAGAAAGCTTATTTAAATACCAAAAAGAAGGGGTTATACTTTTTCTTTGCTAGCAAGTCATTATTGGATTCGCGTCCCTGGCCCGAAGAAGTCATTGAAGTTGGACCATAAAAATGATGAATTTTGCATATCTGGTTCTTCTTTTTTATCTTCTCAACTATTAGATCTTATGAATTCGGTTAAATCGGATCTAAAATTTATTTTAAATTTAAATAAATAAAATAAAGTTTGGCTTTTTTTGGAGGTTCAATTAATTATATTTCTATTCGAAGTATGTGTGTTTTGAGATATTGTTATATATATTAGAATTTAAAATTTGAAGATATTAAATTAATATTATTGAGATATTGTTTAATTATATAAACAACATATAATTAATATGTTTTATGTTTTTGTTTATATAAATAAAATAAAATTTTTTATATAAATTAAATGAAATTAATTGATCTATGAATGATTGATTGAATTAAAAGATGTACTGGCCCGGCCAGTATTTAACCGGGCTGGGGGAATACACTTTCGTACCTCCTCAAAGAAGTAAGGTATTCTTTCCATGGGAATGGGAATATCTGTTTCACATCATTATTAAAATTTAATTGCTTGTGGATATTGTATATTTTTTCTATATCATAGAATCCTTGAATCCTTAAAACTAGAGTTTTTATCGAGTTTTAATTCACATATCACATAAAAAATTTGCAGTTTTGATTTGAATTGGGAGAGATGGTTGAGTAAAATAAAGTGGCAGATTGCTAACCTATTGTGCGAGTTATTCGTACCGAGGGTTCGAATCCCTCTCTCCCCGCTCCTTCTTTCTGATCTCTTGAGAGTTTCAAATTTCAAAAAATATCGATCCTTTGATTTTTTATTTTTTTTTTTTCATTTCTCACACCCAGGATTACACCCTGGATCATTAGATAAGAATCGAATATGAAGATGGAAACAAAGAATATCACCACTGTGTAAACGAAGAGTTTGAGAGTAAGCATTACACAATCTCCAAAAGAAGATCATTTTTTTTGAAAGGGGAATAGATTAGTTACTTTTTTAGTAATAAAATAATAAAATTATAAGGCATATTGGATCCTATCCATTTTCAAATCTTTTTTTTCAAATGAATCAAGAATTTAGAACTTAGGAGAGTATTAACGATTTTATCTAAAACTTACAACAGCTTGCCAAACAAAGGCTAAAAGAAAAAAGAGTACAGGTATGACGGGCATAATGTCTACGATTGGGTTGAAAAGGGCATAAGGCTCGGGTAATTTGGCAAAGGAAAAACTACTCGAATAAAAGACAGAATTAAGATAGATACAAATTAAACTAAAGATATTAAGCATAACAAACATTTTGTTCTTACAAATGCTATAATTTGATATTTGATTTTGATTGAGTTATTTTTGAAATTTTACGAAGTGAAATAAAAAAAAGAAGATCAAATAATTCCTTTTTTCTTCCAACTCTTCCAAATTAAACATCTTTCTCCCATTCCAAAACAAAATGAGAATAAAGAATAATAAGTAATTCCACTTTCCTACGATATCTTAATTGAATTATACGTAATGATCAATGAATCTTTTTATTCTATATCATATGTGTCGAATCCTAGTAACGATGTCTATCCTATATATTTGGGTTGGAATTGACTATTAACTAATATAATTACATTATTAGTGTTTAGTAGTATTGAACGAAAATCAAAATGGGGCATTGCCAAATGGTAAGGCAGCGGGTTTTGGTCCCGTTACTCGAAGGTTCGAATCCTTCCACCCCAAATCAAATTGTTCCTGACTTCTAAGAAAAATTCTCAGAATGATATTTTTTTCTTCTATTTGGTTTCTCACAAACATAATCAAGTCTTAAATGCAGATGAAAAAAAAAGTATATTATATCCTCGTATTACTCATATTTATATTGAAATTGATTGAAATTGATGATAACTATTTAAGTTTAAGTTAATTACTTAGAGAAGCCCCTATATTTAGTATTTAGGAAATGTAAATTATCACACGATGCGTTCTGAGTCAAAATGCAAAAGAAAGATCTCTCTATGTCCTTTCCAAACCAAATCCTCCCAAAATAAATAAATGGGGTATACTAATTCCACATTAAATATATTTTGTGTGGAGATTAAAGAGTAAGGAGTTTTTGGTACTAATTTTCTCACCGGTCTTGAGCTTAAAGTTTATAAAGCTGGGATAGAAAAACTATCAAAAAATGGGAAATTGTATTTGGACTTATTCAAATGAATAATTGTAAATCAATGTAGTGTATCAACTAGTTGGACATTTATATATTTATATATTCCATTTACTTTATGGAAATGGAATATGGAATTGGTGATGGAGTTGATGAGAAGATTCGGGAATCCAAAGTAAATGCATAAAATAAATGAACAAGGCTTGTGATATGATATTATATATTGTTATTATATTTATTCTTCTATTTCAATATTCAGTAACAACGGCCAAGAGCCCTTTTTCTCTATTAACTAAAAAGTATCTGCAATTCCTTAAACATTTATGAGTATCTTCGGTAAAAATGGTTCATTGTATATGAGGGATACGAAAGAAAAGATAATAGTCCTATATATATTAATGTTTTCCTTTTCATAGGAAAGTAAGAACAAGGAACTTAATCTGACCTTGCATGAAACCTTTCTATTCCATACCTATGGAAAAACTAGATTCTCAATCTACATTTTTAATTAAAAATTTCAATTAAATCATTAATAATTCAATTGGATATGATCAAATTTGTGTCTCTTTAGTGAATGAGATATTTGATTTACTTACTAATTTAATTTGTTTTCTCAACATTCGATTCATATTGACAATAATGTACTGAACAAATATAATTCAATCATGGATAAATGGATCTGTTTATATGAAATTGAGTTGATTGGTTTTTTTCTTCGCTTCAATCAAATGGTGGGTTGTCAGATTTATTCTATAGTTATGGAAGACAAGGCATATTTTAGTAACATTAACGAAAATAAAAAATCAAAATTGAGAAAATCAAAATAAAGGTCAATTTTTACATATCTATTAATAGTTTGTTTGTTGTTTTTTAAGCGGATACACCATTTTAGTATTTTAGTATTCGTTCATAAGTTCATAATTGGTTATTAAAAAATCCTTCTTTTTTCTAGTTCAATGTTTTATTTTTTTTGGGATCGTGCATTGCAATTCAATTGGTCTTTTTTTTATTTTGATCGTATCTATATAGCATATTTATCCAGGTTGCTAACTCAATGGTAGAGTACTCAACTTTTAAGTGCGACTATGATCCTTTACACATTTAGATGAAGCACCAAATTCTTCTAGACTATTGGTAGAGTCTATAAGACCATGACTGATCCTGAAAGGTAATGAATGAGGAAAACAACATGTCATAATAAAGAAAAAAAAAGAAATTTGGATTTTAAATTTAAAAAATCAAAATGGAATTTTGGGTTTATTCTTTAGGTCTAGTGGATAAATGGATAGAGTCTTATGGTCCCAATTCAGGTAAAACAAAAAGCAACGAGCTTATATTCTTAATTTGAATAATTAATTATCTGATCTAATTAGATGTTAAAAATTAATTAATACCTGATGGGGGAAAGGATTCTCCTGTAAATGATTCTTTTTATTTTTATTTTTTGAATCCAAGCTATTCTTTATTCTAATTATAGTAGAATTATAGGTTGGATACAAATGTGAAGAAGAAATCGTATATTGATAAAGAGACTTTATTCCAAAGTCAAAAGAGTGATTAGGTTGCAAAATTAAAGGATTTTTACACTCTTGTAATTTTAATGAACATAAAAACATAAGTCATTGGATAGAAAAGTAAAGAAAAAGATCTGTTGATTGGACTCACCCTGTCTCTGGGTATATATTTTCTTACTATTACTATATACATAATATATATCCTGTTTTGACCGTATTGCACTATGAATAATTTGATAACCCAAGAAATGCCCCTCATTTCCTATTCAAGTAGAAATGAAAATGGAAGAATTACAAGGCTATTTAGAAAAAGATGGATCTGGGCAAAGGCACTTCTTATATTCGCTTCTCATTCAGGAGTATATTTATACACTTGCTTATGATCATGGTTTAAATGATTCAATTTTTGTAGAAATTTTGGATTATGACAATAAATCTAGTTTAGTACTTGTGAAGCAAGTAATTATTCGAATATATCAAAAAAATTATTTGATTTATTCAGTTGATGATTCGAGCCAAAATCAAAGCATTGGGCAAAACAATTTTTTTATATTCCCAAATGATATTAGAAGGTTTTGCTGTCATTATGGAAATTCCATTCTTGCTGCGATTAGGGTCTTCCCTTGAACAAAAAGAAATACCTAAATCTCAAATTTCTGATCTATTCATTCAATATTTCCTGTTTTAGACGACAAATTTTCACATTTTAATTTTGTGTCAGATATATTGATACCCATCCCACCCATCTGGAAATCTTGGTTCAAATCCTTCAATGCTAGACCCAAGATGTTTCTTCTTTGCATTTATTGTGATTCTTTCTTCAAGAATTTATAATTGGAAAAGTTTCATTACTCCAAAAAATTCTATTTGCATCATTTCAATTTCAAATTCAAAAGAAAATCAAAGATTTTTTTTTATTCCTATATAATTCTTATGTCTTTGAATGTGAATTTATATTAGTTTTTTTTTGTAAACAATCCTCTTATTTACTATCAACATTTTATGGGGCTTTTCTTGAGCCAACACATTTCTATGGAAAAATAGAACAGTTTTTTATAGTAGCATGTTCTAATTATTTTCATTTTTAGAAGACCTTGTGGTTCTTTAAGGATCCTTTCATGCATTATGTTTGATATCAAGAAAAATTAATTTTGGCTTCAAAGGGAACTCATCTTATGATGAAGAAATGGAGATCTTACTTTGTCAATTTTTGGCAATATTATTTTCAATTATGGTCTCAACCGCATGGGATTCATATAAACCAATTATTAAATTATTCTTTCTATTTTCTAGGTTATCTTTTAAGTGTACTAATAAGTCTTTTAGTGGTAAGGAATCAAATGCTAGAAAATGCATTTTTAATAGATACTCTTACTAAGAAATTCCATACTATGGTCTCAGTTATTCCTCTTATTCGATCGTTGCCTAAAGCAAAATTTTGTACTGTATCTGGGCATCCTATTAGTAAGCCAATCTGGTCCACTTTATTAGATTTGGATATTATTCATTGATTTAGTCAGATATGTAGAAATCTTTCTCATTACCACAGTGGATCCTCAAAAAAGCAGAGTTTGTATCGAATAAAGTATATACTTTGACTTTCGTGTGCTAGAACTTTGGCTCATAAACATAAAAGTACAACACATGCTTTTTTGCAAAGATTAGGTTCGGGATTATTGGAAGAATTCTTTATGAAAGAAGAACAAATTCTTTCTTTAATCTAACCAAAAGCCCCTTTTCAATTACATACAGGACAGATTTGGTATTTGGATATTATCTGTAGCAATGACTTGCGGGATTTTTCATGATTGATCATGAGACCTTAACCTTATGTAATATAATGCAAATTCCATTTATGAAAATAAAATGGAAATTTGATAATTGATCAAGAAAAATTTATGAATTTACATTTTGAAATGCTCATGGAATAGTGTAGTGGTTGAATCAACTGACTATTCCAAATTTGTTTTCGGGTCTAAGTTGTATATGTATATATAGGGAAAGTCGTGCGCAATGAAAAATGCAAGCACGGTTTGGGGAGAGGTTTTTTTTTGTCTCTTACAACAAGAAGGAAAAATTATCTACTCCATCTGACTAGTTTCGAGTTCAAGTCCCGAGCAACCCATACGGAAAGAAAAAAGGTTTTTTTTTTTCTATTAGAATTCAAAAATTCAAATTATTTGATTTATTTGATTTAGAAATTGTTCTGGTCAATTTAGTCAGATAAATAGAAATCTACGGTATGGAGATTGGTTGACATTAACATATAGCGCATGTTATACTCTTCAAGCCTTCGTATTGTCTATATCTAGATTTTAGATAACTAGAGTTAATATGTGTGCTTGGGAGTACTTGAAAATAGAATAAACCAATATCTTATCATGACTGCAATTTTAGAGAGATGTGAAAGTACAAGCCTATGGGGTCATTTTTGCAACTGGATAACCAGCACTGAAAACCGTCTTTACATTGGGTGGTTTGGTATTTTGATGATCCCTACCTTATTGACCACTACTTCTGTATTTATTATCACCTTCATCGCTGCTCCTCTGGTAGATATTGATGGTATTCGTGAAGCTGTCTCTGGGTCTCTACTTTATGAAAACAATATTATCTCTGGTGCCATTATTCTTACTTCTGCAGCTATCGATTTGCATTTTTATCCGATATGGGAAGCGGCATCTGTTGATGAGTGGTTATACAACGGTGGTCCTTATGAGCTAATTTTTCTACACTTCTTACTTGGTGTAGCTTCTTATATGGGTCCTGAGTGGGAACTTAGTTTCCATCTAGGTATGCGTCCTTGGATTGTTGTTGCATATTCAGCTCTTGTTGCAGCTGCTACTGCTATTTTCTTGATCTACCCTATTGGGCAAGGAAGTTTTTCTAATGGTATGCCTTTAGAAATTTCTGGTACTTTCAATTTTATGATTGTATTCCAGGAAGGACACAATATCCTTATGCATCCATTTCACATGTTAGGTGTATCTGGTGTATTCGGTGGCTCCCTACTTAGTGCTATGCATGGTTCTTTGGTAACCTCTAGTTTGATCAGGGAAACCACTGAAAATGAATATGCTAATGAAGGTTATAGATTTGGTCAAGAGGAAGAAACTTATAATATCGTAACTGCTCATGGTTATTTTGGCCAATTGATCTTCCAATATGCTAGTTTCAACAATTCTCGTTCCTTACATTTCTTCTTGGTTGCTTGGCCTATAGTAGGTATTTGGTTTACTTCTTTGGGTATTAGTACTATGGCATTCAATTTAAATGGTTTCAATTTCAACCAATCTGTAGTTGATAGTCAAGGCCGTGTCATTAACACTTGGGCTGATATTATAAATCGTGCTAATCTTGGTATGGAAGTAATGCATGAACGTAATGCTCACAACTTCCCTCTAGACCTAGCCACTATTGAAGCCCCATCTACAAATGGATAAGACTTTTGTCTTAATGTATATGGATTGTTGAAGGAGCAATATCCAATGTCTTGTTCCAGAACAAGAGATTTGGTATTTCTCCTCCTCTTGAAGTCAAGTTCTTTATCTTTATCATAAGGCTATCTCCTATCAATGAATGATAACTACTTTTGCTACTTTACTAAAATAGAAAATAAAAATTAAAAAATTAATGATGAGATTTATTATCGTTTCTCGCATGCTCGTGAAAGTCAGAGTAGGGGCAAATTCTCCCAATTTGTGACCTACCATCTGATCTGTTATATAAATAGGTAAATGTTATTTTCCATTATGAATGGCGATTGTATGTCCAATCATTGCGGGTATAATGGTAGATGCCCGAGACCAAGTTACTATTATTTCTTTCTCCTCCCTCATGTTGATTTTTCCATTTTTCCTGATAAATGATTAGCTACAAAAGGATTTTTTTTTAGTGAACATGTCACAACGGATTACCCCATTATTTTTATATTTTAAACTATGTTCAATATCTCGATCTAATAAGGTAAGAATAAATACAATAATGATGAATAGAAAAAAAGGGAAAATCCTTTAGCTAGATAAGGGGGGATGTAGCCAAGTGGATCAAGGCAGTGGATTGTGAATCCACCATGCGCGGGTTCAATTCCCATCATTTTCCCATCACATTATTGCAAATTCCAAAAGTTTGATTTTCAATATTCCTATTTATGGCGACGAAGAATAAAACTATCACTATATTTTTTTCCTTTTCTTACTTCTTCTTCCAAGTATAAGATAACCCCAAGGGGTTGTGGGTTTTTTTTCTACCAATAGGGGCTCTTCCTTCACCACCCCCATGGGGGTGGTCTACAGGGTTCATAACTACTCCTCTTACTACAGGGCGCTTACCTGGCCAACACTTAGATCTGGCTCTACCCAAACTTTTTTGGTTCACCCCAATATTACCCACTTGTCCAACTATTGCTAAGTAGTTTTTGGATATCAAACAGACCTTCCCAGATGGTAATCTTAATGTGGCCAATTTACTCTCTTTTGCAATTAATTTCGCTACAGTACCTACTTCTCTAGCTAATTTTCCACCCTTTCCAAATGTGATTTCTATGTTATGTATGGTCATGCCTAAGGGCATATCGGTTGAAGTAGATTCCTTTTTTTATCAATAAAAACCCCTTCCTAAACTGTACAAGCTTCTTCTAAAGCATACGGCTTTCTAGATGTATATGATGATATCTAGACAGATGGATCTTATATGAATCGTATGATGAAATACCACATGAGTGGATATATAGGAATCCAAATCTATTGAATCACTCATTCTATGATCTTCTACATCCTAGGTCTCCCTGTTCCGTCATCTGGCTTATGTTCTTCATGTAGCATTCAGATCGAATGACTCTATGAAATTACATTGCTACTTCCACATATTGCGGGTAACGCAGGAGACATCTCTATTTTTTCCCCCTAGGATCTTTCTAATTACCACTGCTTAGCTTTCAATTTGCCTCTGACCATCAAATGAAATGGGAATAACCCATCCTCCTCTCTTTGAATGAAGGGTGTCTCCCATAGTGTATGAGACAAATGTATGCATTTCGATTAGGGTCGTATTTTGGGTTATGATTCTACCGGATATGTCTTTTTCATTATGTCAAAAATCAATTTTATGGTATAGACACTTATGACCTCCCCCTCTATGCCCTGCGATAATGATTCCTCTGGCATTATGCCCTTTACCACAATGATACTATCCATAGATCAAATTATTTCATAGGTTGGATTTCACTTGACTGTCTATGGTTCCATTGCGTGTGCTCAGGGTAGAAGTTTTGTTTAAATGTATCATCGTGTTATTAAGTATTTTCCTTTAAGTTCTTTTCTCTATGAGGTGCAATAGAATAACCTAGTTGAAGCATAATGATCATACATCTGTAATGCATTGTATGTCCCGTAATAGGTCCCATTATTCTACCCTTTCCAGGGAGTTGATGACTATTCATAACTATTATCTTGACACCAAAGAAGAGTTCGACCCAATGCTTTATTTCTATCCTAGTTGATCCTGATTCGACATTAGAAGTATATTGATTGTTCCCCAATAACCAAATACTTTTTTCCTGTAAATACTGCATATTTGATTACATCCATAAATCCATTTTCTTCCCTATGAGTTCCAGTATTGATAAGAATTATAGTTCCTATTGTTCATATGTTATGGTATGAATATACCAATTCGTTATGTATGGATGATGCGATTTCATTGATACAGCGCTAATTCCAATAGACTTATTGAATGTTCCCATTGGCGTGCATCAAGTAGGAATTGAACCTATGAATTTGCCAATAATGAGTTGGGCGCTTTAATCATTCAGCCATGGATGCTTAACAGGGATCATGTACATCATGAATAACCAAATTCCAATTGAAATGAAATCTTTAGGAGGAATCAATGAAACAACATCAATTCAAATCTTGGATCTTCGAATTGAGAGAGATATGGAGAGAGATCAAGAATTCTCACTATTTCTTAGATTCATGGATCAAATTCAATTCAATGGGATCTTTCACTCACATTTTTTTCCACCAAGAACATTTTATGAAACTCTTTGACCCCCGAATTGGGACTATCCAACTTTCACATGATTCACAAAGTTCAACAAGCAATCGATATTTCACGATCAAAGGTGTAGTACTGCTTGTAGTAGCGGTCCTTATATCTCGTATTAACAATCAAAAGATGGTCAAAAGAAAAAATCTCTATTTTATGGGGCTTCTTCCCATACCTATGAATTCCATTGTACCCAGAAATGAGATATTGGAAGAATCTTTTTGGTCTTCCAATATCAATAGGTTGATTTTTTCACTCCTATATCTTCCAAAAAGGAAAAAGATTTTTGAGAGTTGTTTCATGGATTCGCAAGAGTGTACTTGGGTTCTCCCAATAAATAAAAAGTGTATTGTGCCTAAATCTAACCGAGGTTCATGGTGGTGGAGGAACCGGATCTGAAAAAGGAGGGATTCAAGTTGTAAGATATCTAATGAAATCGTAGCTGGAATTGAGATCTCATTCAAAGAGAAAGATAGTAAATATCTAGAGTTTCTTTTTTTTATCTTGTACGGATAATCCGATTTGCAAGGACCATGATTGGAATTGTTCGATCGTCTTTCTCTGAGGAAGAAGCGAAACATAATCAACTTGAATTTGGGACTCGAAATCTTAGGGAAAGACTTGATTTGTTATCTCATGTCTGCTTTTCATGAAAAAAGACCAATTGAAGGGGAGGGTTTCTTCAAACAACAAAGAGCTGATTCAACTATTCAATCAAATGATATCGAGCATGTTTCCCATCTCTTCTTGAGAAACAAGTGGGGTATTTCTTTGCAAAATTGTGCTCAATTTCATATGTGGTAATTCCGCCAAGATCTCTTCGTTAGTTGGGGAAAGAATCAGCATGAATTGGATTTTTTGAGGAACATATCGAGAGAGAATTTGATTTGGTTAGACAATGTGTGGTTGGTAAACAAGGATCAGTTTTTTAGCAAGGTACAAATGTATTGTCAAATATTCAATATGGTTCCACAAGAGCTATTTTCGTTCAAACAGAGATTCAACAAGTAAAAGAAAGGTTGATTCTTTGGGATCCTTGTTTTCTTCAAATGGAATGAATAGAGATAGAATCAGATCGATTCCCGAAATGCCTTTTTGGATCTTCCTCAATGTCCTGGCTATTCACGGAACATGAGAAGCAAATGAATAATCATCTACTTCTGGAAGAAATCAAACTTGGGAATCGTACAATATCAATTCGTTCTTTTTTCTCTCATAGATGTTAGAACTTCATCTAGGTTCGAATCCTACTGAGAGGTCCACTAGAGATAAGAAATTTTTGAAGAAAAAACAAGATGTTTCTTTTGTCCCTTCCAGGCGATCAGAAAATAAAAAAATGGTTGATATATTCAAGATAATTATGTATTTACAAAATACCATCTCAATTCATCCCATTTCATCAGATCAGGGATGTGATCTGGTTCCGAAGGATGAACCAGATATGGACAGTTCCAATAAGATTTCATTCTTGAACAAAAATCCATTTTTGGATTTATTGCATCTATTGCATGACTAGAACAAAGGGGGATATGTGTTACACCACGATTTTGAATCAAAAGAGAGATTTCAAGAAATGGCATATCTATTCACTCTATCAATAACCGAGCCGAATCTGGTGTATCATAGGGGATTTGCCTTTTCTATTGATTCCTATGGATTGGATGCAAAAAAATTCTTGAATGAGGTATTCAACTCTAGAGATGAATTGAAATCAAAAAAAAATCTTTATTGGTTCTACCTCATCTTTTTTTATGAAGAGAATGAATCTTTTTATTTAAGGATCAGAAAAAAATCGGTTTAGATCTACTGTGGGAATGATTTGGAAGATCCAAAACTAAAAATAGCGGTATTTGCTAGCAACAACATAATGGAGGCAGTCAATCAATATAGATTGATCCAAGATCGGATTCAAATCCAATATAGAACCTATGGGTACATAAGAAATGTATCGAATTGTTTTTTTTAATGAATAGATCCGATCGCAACTTCCAATATAGAATTCAAAGGGATCAAATAGAAAATGATACTCTGAATCATATAACTATAATGAAATATATGATAAACCAACATTTGTCGAATTTGAAAAAGAGTAAATGGTTTGATCCTCTTATTTCTTGAACCGAGAGATCCATGAATCGGGATCCTGATGCATATAGATACAAATGGTCCAATGGGAGCAAGAATTTCTAGGAACATTTGGAACATTTCATTTGTGAACAGAAGGACCATTTTCAAGTACTGTTCGATCGATTACATACTAATCAATATTCGATTGATTGGTCTGAGGCTATCGACAAACAAGATTTGTCTAAGTCAGTTCATTTCCTTTTGTTCAAGTCACTTCTCTTTTTGTCCAAGTCACTTCCCTTTTTGTCCAAGTCACTTCCCTTTTTCTTTGTGAGTATCGGGGATATACCCATTCATAGGTCCGAGATCCACATCTATGAATTGAAGGGTCCGAATGATCAACTCTGCAATCAGTTGTTAGAATCAATAGGTGTTCAAATCGTTCATTTGAATAAAATGAAACCCTTCTTATTGGATGATCATGATACTTCCCAAAGACCAAAATTCTTGATCAATGGAGGACCAATATTACCATTTTTGTTCAAAAAGATACCAAAGTGGATGATTGACTCATTCCATAATAGAAATAATCGTAGGAAATCCTTTGATAACACGGATTTCTATTTCTCAATGATATCCCACGATCGAGATGATTGGCTGAATACTGTGAAACCATTTCATAGAAGTTCATTGATATCTTCTTTTTATAAAGCAAATCGACTTCGATTCTTGAATGATCCACATCACTTCTGGTTCTATTGTAACAAAAGATTCCCTTTTTCTGTGGAAAAGACCCGTATCCATAATTATGATCTTACATATGGACAATTCCTCAATATCTTGTTCATTCGCAACAAAATAGTTTCTTTGTGCGTCGGTAAAAAAAAAACATATTTTTTTGGAGAGAGAGACTATTTCACCAATCGAGTCATAGGTATCTGACATATTCATACCTAACAATTTTCCACAAAGTGATGACAAAATTTATAAATTGTACAAATCTTTCCATTTTCCAATTTGATCCGATCCATTCATTCATAGAGCTATTTATTCGATCGCAGACATTTCTACAACACCACTAACAGAGGAACAGATAGCCAATTTTGAAAGAACTTATTGTTAGCCTCTTTGAGATATGAATCTATCTGATTCAGAAGGGAAGAACTTGCATCAGTATCTCAGTTTCAATTCAAACATGGGTTTGATTCACACTCCATGTTCTGAGAAATATTTACCATTCGGAAAGAGGAAAAAACAGAGTCTTTGTCTAAAGAAATGCGTTGAGAAAGGGAAGATGTATAGAACCTTTCAATGAGATAGTGCTTTTTCAAATCTCTCAAAAAGGAATCTGTTCCAAACATATATGCCATGGCTCCTTACTTCAACAGGGTGCAAATATCTAAATTTCACCCTTTTAGATACTTTTTCAGACCCATTACCGATACTAACTATAAATAGCAGTCAAAAATTTGTATCCATTTTTCATGATATTATGCACGGATCAGATATATCATGGCCTATCGCTCAGAAAAAATTATGGGTGATTCTTCCACAATGGACTCTGATAAGTGAGATTTTGAGTAAGTGTTTACCAAATCTTCTTCTTCTATTCGAAGAAATGATTCATCAAAATAATGAGTCACCTGTTCTATTGATATGGACAAATCTTAGATCAACAAATGCTTGGGAGTTCCTCTATTCAATCCTTTTCCTTCTTCTTGTTGCTGGATATCTCGTTCGTATACATCTTCTCTTTATTTTTTGAGCCTCTAGTGAGTTACAGACAGAGTTAGAAAAGATCAAATCTTTGATGATTCCATCATACATGATTGAGTTGTGAAAACTTCTGTATAGGTATCCTACATCTGAACTGAATTCTTTTTGGTTAAAGAATCTCTTTCTAGTTGCTCTGAAACAATTAGGAGATTCTCTGGAAGAAATGTGGGGTTCTACTTCTGGTGGCAACATGCTATTGGGTGGCGGTCCTGCTTATGGGATCAAATCAATACATTCTAAGAAGAAATATTTGAATATCAATCTCAACGATCTCATAAGTATCATACCAAATCCCATCAATCGAATCACTTTTTCAAGAAATACGAGACATTTAAGTCGTACAAGTAAAGATATCTATTCATTGATAAGAAGAAGAAAAAATGTGAACAATGATTGGATTGATGATAAAATAGAATCCTTGGTCATGAACAATGATTCAATTGATGATGAAGAAAGAGAATTCTAGATTCAGTTCTCCACCTTAACGACAGAAAAAAGGATTAATCAAATTCTATTGAGTTTGACTCATAGTGATCATTTAGCAAAGAATAACTCTAGTTATCAAATGATTGAACAACCGGGATTTATTTAATTATGATACTTAGTTGACATTCATAAAAAGTATCTAATGAATTATGAGTTCAATAGATCCTATTTAGTAGAAAGACAGATATTCCTTGCTCATTATCAGACAATTGCTTATTCACAAAACTCGTGTGGGGCTAATAGTTTTCATTCCCATCTCATGGAAAACCATTTCGCTCCACATAGCCCTATCCCCTTCTAGGGGTATTTTAGTGATAGGTTCTATAGGAATTGGACGGTCCTATTTGGTCAAATACCTAGCGACAAACTCCTATGTTAGTTTCATTACGGTATTTTCGAACAAGTTCCTGGATGACAAGCCTAAAGGTTATCTTATTGATGATATCGATATTGATGATAACCTTAATACAGAGCTACTAATTATGACGAATGTGCTAACTATGTATATGA